>JAVTVY010011922.1:0-50961 GCA_036873755.1 Hanleya hanleyi
AATTTGCAGGCTGCGTGTTCAACTTCTTTTCAATCAGTATTTTAATGGAATCACAAGGAAATGGTGGGTGAATTATACAGCCAGAGTCAGAATAGCCAACCATGAATGGTGGAAGCGATTTACATTTACGTGTGCAATCCCATTCCCGTATGTTAACTCATTTGTCTGTTCAGTTGCTGCCCACGTGCTGTGGAGAGTCTTTTTTTTCACTCGTTGACGGTACACTGTTGTAATTACGTAACCGTTTCGCGAAACCAATTGGTTACATAAAAATTAACATCGTAACCGAACAATAGGTTACGCAAGCCAAATTTACCGTAATCGATTTTTCGGTTACGTCAATGAACCAATTTCGAGGCCTGAATACAATGAAAAATGTTCGTAGTGTGAATTGGGCTTTAACAAAAATTTTCTAGCATGTACCATGAAGAACTCCAAGAAAATACAAATTCGTAATAGTACAAAATGTTCACTCATAAGCCAACATAATAAAACTGGTCTAATAATGTTGAACATCATAGTCCTAATTAATTATTGCTCCATTATTGCTGAATATAAACTTCGGGTACTGGTATATTGCTCATTATGTGAAAATATAAGAATTCTCAATCATATTCAACAGCCCAAATATTATGAAATTATTATTTCGGGTCACGAAATCCTAGCAGATCGCTAATACTGGCTCGTATTAATGATTTCTTATAGGTATTTCTCACGAGTAAAGCTACCTTAAAGGTGTTGCAGCAAAAGACCCATTCTCATAACAGGGGACCAATCCAATGTAAGCTAGATGTTGTCTTTCAGATGACATGTGCTGTTTGTGATAGACCGTGTAGAATACGGCGAGTGCTATAAAAACAAGAGCCCAAGGGGCTTCAAAATATGCCCGTATATCTGGAATTATATTGGTCCAAATTTCAAGTTTGTTTAATAGCCTTGATTCCAATTGGTAGCTAGCACACCAGAGAAAGGTCTACAATTTTGTGCTTCTGAGAATGTAATATATATCACATCTTATACTTGATTCAGTTTTGGGTGACTGTGACCTTGACCTTTGATCGATTGATGTATGGCTCCTCTTTGCCATGCGAGTAAGGTATACTCAAAGTTTGGTACCAATCCATACCTTGAAACTAGAATTATCGCATGGACAACAAATGTTAATGGATGAATGGATAGAACGCAACATCGCATTGCATGACCTCGTCTTCGACAGGCATACGAAAATGTGACTTGTAATGAATTCCTGATTTTGGGGTCACAGTGACATTGACCTTTGACCTTGACCTAAATTTTGGTACAGGACACATCGTCTTCCCTCAATGTATCAATGGACACAAATTTTTTTTTTATAAATCTCATGATTTTGGGTCACAGTGACCTTGACGTTCGGCCTTGACCTACATGTCCCCCTAATGTATCCACTGACACAACAAAAAAATACTTTTCAAAGATTTCTTGATTCTGAAGTCACAGTGACCTTGACTATTGACCTTGACCTAAATTTTGGTACATGATAAACCGTCTCCCCATAATTTCTCAATGGATACAAAAATCATGATTTTTAACAATTTCACAATTTTGGGGTCACAGTGACCTTGACCTTTGACCTTGACCCACATTTTGGTATGTGACACATTGTGTCCCCCTAATGTATCTACTGACACAACAAATGTTATTTGTAATAATTTCCTGATTTTGGGGTCAGTGACCTTTGACCTTGACCTATTTTTTTTTGTATGCGACACTTCATTTCCCCCTATTGAATCCACTTTCGTGATTTTTAGGTCACACTGACCTTTGACCTTGATTCTGGGGTCACAGCGACCCTGACTATGGACCTGGATCTAAATTTCGGTACATGACGAAATGAATCCCCGCAATTTCTCAATGGACTCAAAAAATCATGATTTTTAACAATTCCACGATTTTGGGTCAGTGACCTTGACCTTTGACCTTGACCTACATTTTGGAAGGTGACACATTGTGTCCCCCTACTGTATCTACTGGCACAAAAAAAATGTTATTTTTAATAATTTCCTGATTTTGGGGACACACTGACCTTTGACCTTGACCTATTTTTTGGTATGCGACACTTCATTTCCTCCTATTGAATCCACTCACAAAAAATTAGAAATTTTTAATGATTTCCTGATTTTTCAGTCACACTGACCTTTGACCTCTGACCTCGACCTACATTTGGCATGCAACATATCGTTCCCCCCTAGGGCATCCACTCACCAAAAATTAGAACTGTAGATAGAAAACTGTCAACGATCAATGATTTCCTGATTTTAGGCAACAGTGACCTTTGACCTCTGACCTTAACCTTAATTTTGGTACGCGACACATCGTCTTCACCTAGCGTATCCTCTCACAAAAATTTGCAACTGTGGATAGAAAACGTTCACAGATGTAGACCGGACACGAACACTTCAGTGATTTTCTGTTTTTTTAGGCCAGTGACCTTTGACCTCTGACCTCGACCTTCATTTTGGTACGCGACACAGCGTCTCCCCATAGGGTATCCACTCACCAAAAATTAGAACTGTAGACAGAAAACTGTCCCAGATATAGACCGGACACGGCGGACGGACAGACGGACGGAAACCGCCATCACATAATACGTCCGCCTTTTGGCGGGCATATAAAAACGCTTGACAGGCTTTGCGAGAATGTGACTGCAGCAAAGTTCTGCATGCTTTTCTCGATTACCATGTGAACCACTCTTTACAAAATAGTTGCGGCCATGATCAAGATGATTTTTACAAATGCTCCGTTGATTTTCATGAAAAATTGATTAAATTAGGCAAATGTAAGTAGAGGATTATAAGAACTGGTACGTGGGATATACATTTTCACCACTTTCTCTCTGAGACATGCAGGGGCATCACTAGGATTTCGAAAGGGGGGGAGGGGGGGTGAATGTTTTCAATTTCCAAATGTGGATGTAGTGAAAGCTCATAGGGGGGTCCACAATCACAGCCCAACAGGCGAGGGTCCAGGGGCAGCCTAGGCCCTGAACGCTCATGTTCTTTTTTTCTTCTGCTGTTTATGGAAAATATGTAAGGAGCTGGACAGAGGAAATAAATGGCCATGGAAGTAGGCAATTGTATTTCTATCCAAACGAGTAACAAAGCGGTAGGCCTGGGTATTATCGATTTATGAGCACAACTCTTCCCGATGTTACCTAGATCGGGAGGCCAAAATTTTGGAAAGGAATTTTCGATTCGACGGCTAAACCCTACGTCATTGTACAGGTCGGGGAAAGGTTTAAATTGACCTGAATCACCTCAAAAGGGATGATTCCGCCCAGTTTGGGTGAATGACGTCATGAATCCTCACCCCAATTAAGCTGAATTAATCATAACCCAGTGTTTCCTCCCGTTCATCCAAAGACCATGACTTTGAAAGATGATAATGTTCAACGTATTTGTCCAGGACTTGTCTCTAGAAAACTGTAAAATTCATATTTCTATCCTGTCAGCGAAGTTTGTGGGAAGTGAGTATGTTGTCAATAAAAAAATAAACACAAGATATGCAGATTACTTACCATTTTATAGTATTTTTTCAAAGTCAATCTGTTCTCCAAAACGACCACAGCGTGTGCAGCGTGTTTGGCGCCATCTTTGTTTGCCTCGTTTTGGAACTGCCAGGCGAAATTAATCGATAGTTGATAAAATATGAGTAATATGCGAGAGGGCAAGATTGAGAGAATAAAATTCAATTCAATTCAATACCAAATTGTCTTCGGCATGAGCTCTCCACCGGATTACCTCCCCTGATGCTTCTTACCGAATATGATAATGAAAAATAAAATTGATCGATTAGTTGACCCTCGTGGCCTCGACTTCGACCAGAACATGGCGGTAACGACAACAACGACAGGTATGAATGTGAGCAAAATATTTTTTTCCATCAAAAAACTAATCGATCAATTTTTTTTTAATTATCATATTCGGTAAGAAGCATCAGGGGAGGTAATCCTGTGGAGAGCTCATGCCGAAGACAATTTGGTATTGAATTGAATTGAATTTTACTCTCTCAATCTTGCCCTCTCGCGCATTACTCATATTTTATCAATTATCGATTAATTTCGCCTGGCAGTTCCAAAACGAGGCAAACAAAGATGGCGCCAAACACGCTGCCACGCTGTGGTCGTTTTGGAAAACAGTTTGACTTTGAAAAAATACTATAAAATGGTAAGTAATCTGCATGTCTTGTGTTTATTTTTTTATTGACAACATACTCCACCTTCCCACAAACTTCGCTGACAGGATAGAAATATGAATTTTACAGTTTTCTAGAGAGGAGGGGATCAGATAATCGACTGAAATGCTTTGAATTCGACTGAAGAAACGGAAACTCGGCCGATTATTTGTTGATAGCTCGCTTAATACTGGTTCGATTCTGACAATCTAAATGTTCCGGAGTAGCTGAAGAGATTCTCTTTTCAAAAATATATAGTTTGATGACAAAGGTATTTTTATTTTTGAGATAGAGGGCAACTGAAATAATCGTGTCGACTTCGCTGAAATTTGTTCTGGACCGACCGACATGTGGTTTTTCTTGTCCGGAAAATTATTGCGTGAACTGACTGAAATACTTTTAGGTTTCCGGAATGCTCTACTTTTTTACGAATAAAACGATATCAAATTTATGCATGTACCTTCTACCGTTTTCCGTAAAAGGGTTCGCTGAAATAAATCGATTGAAAATCAAGACATTTTCAGCCGAATCGGCGTGACTGGAGCGAATTAAAAACTCGGATTTGAAGACGGACAGAAGAGTCCGAAAATCCGGAATCAGGATCGCGGTAAGTAATTATGACATCCTGCCATACAAGGTCAAATGCTTTTTCTATGTATAGGAAGATACCTAGTGGGTACTGATGTTTGGCATTCCCCTTTTTTATTAAACAGGGAAGTTTCCCTGTTTCTTGCAATGCTAGGTGAACTGGCTTATGGGTAATTTCAGGGGTGCGATCTATCCAAGCAATATGGTTTTCATTACAACACCCCTGCGCAAAATGAGAGAATGACTGAAAGTTCCGCGTCACTTCGTTTATTGAATGCGCTATGAAGTAGTTCGACCTAGTTTCGAATAATTTCTCTGAATTAATCTCACGACGAGCCGTTTCTAGGTGCAGATATTGAAGAATATGTCGAATGCGTTTCCTGGACAACACTTCTGCTGATATCTTGAGAGATTTTCTTCGAAATATTGTGTTTTGTCTGTAAACTGGTCTATAGGGCACAGGTCGTCGTCACGGAATATGCCCACTTCATCTTCGGTTCTGATAGCCAATGAAATACACCGAATTTACGAAAAGACGTCATGTTTTAAGATCGCCTGAACCGCACTGCCAAAATTATAGTGCAGTCCCGGTGAGAGAGTTTGAACAGGAGAGACGAGGAGGTAGTTTCGTTTTCGTTCCATCAGTCAACTGGAGAGTTTTGACACTGTGCGAGTGTGACATTCGGACAGATCGAGGTGTGTAAAACGTTTTATACCCGTCACTGAATTCATTACTTGTTTCCCGGCGCACACTTGTTAATATTATCAAACAAGCAGCCAGAGGATGCTAGGTCCCGGGCCCGCCAAAATGGCAGCAATATTTATAAGCGCTGTCGGTTTCAGAAGATATTCATGAGGATGGCAACAGCTACTTCACAGGCGTAAGAAGCAGAGGGGTCTTTCCACCTTCCCAGGTTTTGAGATCAACTCCGAATGGCTGACTGAATGTTGATTGCTACTGTAATATATTTTCTTTACCATGTAGCATGAAAATTATGTAACCGAAATGCAACCCCAAGAGACAATTCATGGCATATTATCTGCAAACTAAATTTGACAAGAATATGAAGGCATCCTCAACCTATTGCCCAGAAACCAAATTTAGACTTTGCCACAAGGAGTCACCACCTGTAGGTGCAAGCAGACAAAACACAATCCCAAATGACATCTCATGTCATGGTATCGGCATATGAACTTTGAGACTCTGAAGAGGGGTCCTCAAGTTATTGCCGGTACTAGATGCCCACCGGTGTTCATGTTATTTGGGGCGGGTCACATATGAATACAAAATTTGAGAATAATCTGATGAGCAGTTGCCAAATTATTGCCCGGAAACAAATTTTTCCACCAGGAGACGCCACCTGTAGGCAGAAGCGGGAAAAATACAACCCCAAGGAACATGGTATCGTGGGGACATCTGCATATCAAATTTGAGAAGAATCCGATGAGGGTCCTCAAGTTATTGCCCAGAAACCAAATTTAGATTTTGACACCAGGTGACGCCACCTCTAGGCGCAAGTCAGTGAAATGCATTATCAAGCGACATCTTATGTCACGGTACATTCATACAAAATTTGAGAAGAATCCGATGGTCAGTTCTCAAGTTATTACCCGGAAACGAATTTGTGATGTTGCCACCAGATGGCGCCACCTGTGAGTGCAAGTGAGCGAAAGGCAATCACAAGCAACAGCTCCTGGCATGGTAAATGCATGCCAAATTTGAGAAGAATCCGATGAGCCGCAACGTTTCTCATGTTACCCAGAAAGGTACATATGTAGGACATTTCAAAGAAATTCGACCAACTGTTTCTAAGTTATCACTTGCAGCATGGAATAATGGAATGAACTCTAGTGGCACCACCTCCGGGTGGATTTTGCTGAAACGCATCACCAACGGTGTTTTAATTGTCGCAGGGAATGCATTTACCAAATTTCGAAGAAATCCGACAAATTGTTCGAAAGTTATCGCTCGCGAAGGATTTGAACATACATGAACGGACATGCATTAAAGATTGGAACAAGACCCAGTGGCGCCACCTACAGGCGGATCTTGCTGAAACGTAATACCAGCGACGTCTTGTCGCAAAGAATGCAGATGCCAAATTTCGGAGGAATCCGACAAAGCATTTAGGAGTTATCGCTTACGCAGTATTTGCACGACATGCACTAAATATTGGAACAAGACCCAGTGGCGCCACCTACAGGCGGATCTTGCTGAAACGTAATACCAACAGACGTCTTGTCGCAAAGAATGCAGATGCCAAATTTCGGAGGAATCCGACAAAGCATTTAGGAGTTATCGCTTATGAAACATTTGCACGAACATCCACGGACATGCACTAAAGATTGGAACAAGACCCAGTGGCGCCACCTACAGGCGGATCTTGCTGAAACGTAATACCAACAGACGTCTTGTCGCAAAGAATGCAGATGCCAAATTTCGGTGGAATCCGACAAAGCATTTAGGAGTTATCGCTTACGAAGTATTTGCATGGACATGCACGGACATGCACTAAATATTGGAACAAGACCCAGTGGCGCCACCTACAGGCGGATCTTGCTGAAACGTAATACCAACAGACGTCTTGTCGCAAAGAATGCAGATGCCAAATTTCGGAGGAATCCGACAAAGTATTTAGAAGTTATTGCTTACGAAGTATTTGCACGGACATGTCCGTGCACGGACACATAGAAGCAAGACCCCAGTGGCGCCACCTACAGGCGGATCTTGCTGAAACGTAATACCAAGAGACGTCTTGTCGCAAAGAATGCAGTGCCAAATTTCGGAGGAATCCGACAAAGCATTTAGAAGTTATTGCTTACGAAGTATTTGCACGGACATGTCGGTGCATGCACGGACACATAGAAGCAAGAACCATTTTAAAGTCCCCGGCCGCGTTGCGGCGGGGGACAATAAATGAATGTTGCAAGTTTCCGCGCTACTGTGTGACTGAAAGCATGCACATGGCATGACTGAAAGCCGCCGTTTTGTGTGCTAAGTTTGAAAACATTTCTTGCAAGGAAAACTTGATTTATTTCATCAAGCGAAAGCATCATTTTTACTGCAATTTTCAAATTGACTGATCTTATCGTCCTGCATCATTTGTCATCCAGCAAAAGTAATGTTCTTGATTCTTACCATATCCGTAATGACAGCTCGTTGAACAGGTCAGGGAAAAGGACTAACTGGGATATATATCCCGATTGGGATAAAATATCGCAATTTGAATATTTTTTTCATACTTCCATATTCTCAAGCTGGCATATTGTGCTAGTAGTCCTTCTGTAGATTCTATCTTGTTTTTGGTAGTTTTGATGCCGAAATCCGACATTGCCGTTTAGTATGAAAATCGATGAAAATATCCCAATTAGGATATATTTCAATATCCAAACTTTGATTTAATATCTTAGGTGGGATATATACCCAATCTTAATAAATTAATATCCTATCAATGCTCCCCAATCGTATATGTCGCTATGTAGGATCTTACTGATTTCAATTGAATTTTGTGTTCGGAGCGCCCAGCTCATGAATATTTAATAGTCTTATGACATCACGACCGCATTTTAACTACTTTACTTGAGTCGGGCAGGGGGGATAGGTTCATGGACTCTGCGTTAACTCAAGGTTACGTCAAGGACGAGTCCATAATTCTACCCCGCATTATGGAGCCAACCTGGCGGGTGGGCGGCAACATCAGAAGATTCCCCCACAGCTCTCGGGATCGGTCAACACGCGCCTTACTGCAAGCCGGTTAGATCCTAACAGCGACATATCCAATGGGGAAGCAGTTAGGATTTAATTTTAATTAGATTGGATATATACCCCACTTAGTGCTTTGCTCTGACCTGTTGAAGTTGACAAAATAATTTTCCATTTGGGCCAGGCAGTGGAGGTAAATTTTTTTTTTTTATGTTAATAATGGTTTTCTGTGTCTGTGATTGAATTTTTTAGTAACATAAGGGTATTTTTTCTGTGTGCAATTGCTGAATGGATTTTAAAATAATTATTCGATGTACCGGTAGGCATACGTGTAATCTTGAAGAAGACCTATTATTTTCTGGTTGTCAATTGCCACACAAATAAGTTATGAATATGAATCAGATTCAGTGACTTCATTCTTGTACATGTCTACAATAACAATGTCATTGAGCTTTGACTGCAGGTTGCTGTGTGCATGAATACATAAACCATGAATGAAAGCCGATCTGCTTCCTGGGCAACAATGTTCACTATGATGCAGACACCGACCTCTGCAATATTGTAGGGTTACTACCAAAATGTTATCTTGTTTAGTTCAGATAATATACAATTTTTAATCTTCGGTGTTGTGTTCTTTATCGGGGAAAGGTAATTCCATTGGGTTGTCAAACAATTGTGATAATAGTTGACCGCCTCAACAAAATTGTTTCCATCGTCCACTGGTACCACATATGCAACTCTCATTTGCCTAGACTTTCTTTACAGTATTGATGAAGTCTCTTCAATAATTAGAGCTAAGCTTCACAAATTCACATCACGTAAGCAACGAGAGACACATCAGAAATATATTGAACAGGACCAATTCCTTCCCTGTTTTTTAGCAGCCTTGGATGCTTTCATTGAGTGTTGTAATCTGGCTATATGGTCTAACGTACTTCTGTTCTTACGAAAGCCGCTTTGAGTTTTGTTTAATAAGTTGTTGTTTTCCAAATGAAATTCCAGTCTATTCTTTACCATGGTTTCCATTATTTTGCATAGATTTGAAATGAGAGAAATTGGGCGGTAAGAGTTGCTGTCGAATGGATCTAGTTTCTGTGTTTTATTTGGTAGGTGTTTAAGGATCGTGTATCCTAGTTTGTCTTCACCAGGTGGATAACTTGGCGGTATTCATTAATGTTGAAGTCTGCATTGAGCTAGTTTTCTAAATGATCGTCCAAATTGTTTTAAAATTGACATAACCAATCTTCCTATAAACTTACCCACGATCCTGATTCTGGATTTTCGGACTCTTTTGAAGTTCGTCTTCAAATCCGAGTTTTTAATTCGCTTCAGTCACCCGTTATACCGCCGATTCGGCTGAAAATGTCTCCATTTTCAATCGCTTTATTTCAGCGAACCCTTTTACGGAAAACGGTAGAAGGTACATGCATAAATTTTATATCATTTTATTCGTAAAAAAATAGAGCATTCCGGAAACCTAAAAGTATTTCAGTCAGTTCACGCAATAATTTTCCGGACAAGAAAAACCGCATATCGGTCGGTCCAGAAAAAATTTCAGCGAAGTCGACACGATTATTTCAGTTGCCCACTCTCTCAAAAATAAAAATACTTTTGTCATCAGACTATATCTTTTTGAAAAGAGAATCTCTTCAGCTACTCCGGAACGTTTAGATTGTCAGAATCGAACCAGTATTAAGCGAGCTATCATCAAATAACCGGCCGAGTTTCCGTTTCTTCAGTCGAATTCAAAGCATTTCAGTCGAATACGCCGACCCGAGAGGCGGTCCTGGACAAATGCGCTGAACATTATCATCTTTCAAAGTCGTGGTCTTTGGAGAGGAAACACTTTGGGTTATGATTAATTCAGCTTAATTGGGGTGAGGATTCATGACGTCATTCACCCAAACTGGGCGGAATCATCCCTTTTGAGGTGATTCAGGTTAATTTCAATCTTTCCCCGACCTGTTGTACGTTTACAAATTCATGAATTATCATGATATCGCAAATGTCAGTAGGGTTTAGCTTGTTGAACTGGCCTGTGTTTGTAGACCTTCATTTGCGATATGATGACATCCACGCTAGCTACTATCATGACATTCAACGCACGCATCATGACAAAACACCTGTACAGTGTACTTACAACGCATTGATTGCATTTGAGCGCAAAATCTTGCAATTTTCCAAATAAAAAGGCGCCTCACTGCCCGTTCTTTGGGGCCGAATATTTATACCTTCAATTCGAAAGAGGCCCACACCAAGGGCCATAGTCGGGTTTCCTCCAGCATTTGGACTGGTTATCTCCCCTCTGTCGACAATGTACAACTCTGGTTCTTGGAAGCTATTGCTTCTCCTTGATCCAGGTGTTGCAATAGCAAACTCGAGCCTGCCAGAGCTCCGGAAGAAAAAGAATGGGTGTTTAAAAATATCCCAAACTTGAACAAAAAGCGCAGGTACCGGAGAAAAACGCACCCAGATCTGATCAAAAAGCTCATGTATGCCTACCGAAGAAAAGCACCATAGGCCTACTTGTACAAAAAGCGACCATACCTGAAACAAAGTAACCGCGTATCTGTTTATGAAACCACGCGTACCGGATTCAATGTCACCCACAATATGGCTGACAACACCGAAAACGACAGTGAGGTGAAGTGGATTTTCACCAGTTCCTCTCACTACGTCAATACCAGAACAATAAAACAAGTTCAAAAATGCTCGGCATACGGTACGCCGACCTAACTGTCGCTCCGTCATTTTAAGTAGTTTGAGATGTAGTTTTCTCCCCAGTTCGAGTATAAGTATTGGGGTGGTCATTTTATTCTTGTGGATATTACTATGGGGTGTGGGTAGGCCTACTTGTTGTCTCTGGCTCACGCTGTAGCTGGAAAAAATATCGTACACATGCGCAGTGCGCACGCAGGCCTGACGTTTTCGGGTCGAGGTGAACCGATATTGTTCCAAAGCGGTCCTGTGAGGTATCAGTTAGAAGTATTCGTGGAGCTCGACCGGACCAGTGAATCATAGAACTGGAAATTTTGTTGTTGTTTTGATTATGTAGTCTCTCAATCCCGAAAAAACTCAGGGTGGGGGGGGGGGGGGGGGGGAAGCAGAACCCCAGCATATTTGCCCTATGACATTTGTGGAGAGTTTTACAGTAACCTTTATGCGAGGGATTGCACCATGCTATTATATAATTCTAGCACGTATCAATCCATTCACACCACGCAATAAAACATGTCGAGATTTGCTGTTTCCCGATGGAGTTATCGCTCTACCCCGAGACGTTGAACAGAGGTTTAGCTGGGAAAAGCCTTGTTTGGTAGGTCATCGCTCTATATGCCAGGGAAAATTTTTCGAGGAATTTTCTGGGAAAACCCCAGTTCTATTTATAGATCATGTCGAGTAGAGTCGGACGGAGAGTAAAACGCGTATACACACTGAGTTTTAGTGGAGAAAAAGAAAGATCAACACGTTCATAAGTTACATCATGCCCAAGCTGTGAGAGCCACGTTGGGTATGTTTACAATTTAAGTATGCTCTTGTCCAGTCAGAAGCCGCTATTTGGTGTTGCGCCAACTTTCGGCCACGTTCGCTCTGATCCCTTCGTTTTAGTCGTTCGGGCAGGCCAGGATACTGTAACGGTAGCATTGCCAGGATACTGTAACGGGAACAGCTGCTTGCGCATTTTGATCTTATTTTGCAGGGCCTCTTTGAGTGGTTGCCCCATATCCTCTTCCAGGTGACACTCGGTTTTCATGATGGACATGGGCGTGGGTAGCCTTACATTTCAAGCGGTAGCAGGCTATACTGTTCATAGATCGTCATGGCTGTTTTCCTGATTCAAGGGCGCATTTGGATCCACGCTTGTTGTAAGTTATCATGTCCGGCGTTCTCGATCGCTGCAGCATGAGAGTAGTATAGTCTAAGCATTTAAACTCACATTGACCTACTTATTTGTTCCCCGGGTAACATTTAAGGGGGAACCCCAGGTTAAAGTATAGGAAGCGGCCATTTACGGCCTTTGACCTCTGAGGCCGCGTAGAGATCAAGGCCGCTATAGTTCCAACAGGTGGCGTCCCCTCTTTCACCTCGAATTCCTCCGCGGTCTGGTGGTCATGCGGTCTGCTTCCGCGGCCACAGAAAATAGTCTCATGTCAACCAATGTTAATGTATATGGGGAATGCCTAAAACAGTATGGGAATAGACGTTTTTGGACCGAGGTGGGTCCCTAATGGACCGATTTGGTCGAGTGAGGTGTCAAAGTGAACCTCTCCTCGAGTGCCATCCAGTCATGGGTGGGTGCATGTAAAAATTTCTTCAGAAAAAAGCGGAACACGGACTCGTACAATATACAATATATGGGGAAATGCCTGTATGGGGGGGGAGTCAAATTTTTGGGAAAAGTCACCGAGGTCTGTATATAGCCCCATAGGCTGGCTATGGTGGGTATAGGTCCAACCTGGGAAATTCACACACGTTCATTGTGATATGGGTTGCTTGGATTTGTTTTTCACGTCTCGTCATTTACAACACGATGGGAAGGATCTCGGAGCGCAACGGTGAAATTTTTGGAAAAGTACCATATAGCCTATATAGTCCCATACTGGCTATATGGGGGTATAGATCCAATCTGGGAAATTCACACACGTTCATTGTGATATGGGTTGTTTGGATTTGTTTTTTTCGTCTCGTCATTTAGAACACAATGGGAAGGGTCCTGGAGCGAAACGGTCAATTTTTTGGACCGGATAGGTCTGTATATAGGCTCATATAGCTCCATACTGGCTATATGGGGGTATAGGTCCAACCTAGGAAATTCACACACGTTCATTGTGACATGGGTTGTTTGGATTTGTTTTTCACGTCTCGTCATTTAGAACACGATGGAAAGGGTTTCGAAGCGAAACGGTGAAATTTTTGGAAAAAGTTCATCGAGGCCTGGGTAGGCTCATATAGCCCCATACTGGCTATGGGGGTATAGGTCCATACTGGGTGGACGTTTTGGGGTCTAGGTGCATGCGCAGTCTGGCCGTAGTATAGAAACCGGGCATTTTGGGGTGTGCGTGGGAGTGTGTTTGGGGTAGAGAGGACCCATCCTTGGTCCAAATGCATCGTGGGAGGTGTCATGTTGTAGCTCTCGGGGTGTACACCCCGATTTGAGGCATGTCCGCAGCATCTGGGACGTCATCGGTGACGTCATCAGTAGGAGTAGTAGCGAAAGTGGGTAATTTGGGGCAGTGAAGGAAGGTATTTGGGGTAGAGAGGGACCACTATTGGTCCGAATGCGTCGTGGGAGGTGTCATTTTGTAGCTCTCGGTGTGAACATCCCGATTTGAGGGATGTTTGCGTCATCTGTGACGTCATTGGTGACGTCATCAGTAGGAGTAGTAGCCAAAGTGGGCATTTTGGTGCGGTGAAGAAAGGTATTTGGGGTAGAGAGGGAACATCCTTGGTCCGAATGCGTCGTGGGAGGTGTCATTTGGATGTCCGCGTCATCTGTGACGTCATCGGTGACGTCATCAGTACGAGTAGTAGAGAAAATGGACATTTTGGGACAGTGAAAGAAGGTATTTGGTGTAGAGATGGACCATCCTTGGTCCGAATGCGTCGTGGGAGGTGTCATTTTGTAGCTCTCGGGGTGCAGACCTCGATTTGAGGGCTGTCCACAGCATCTGTGACCTCATCGGTGACGTCATCAGTAGGAGTAGTAGCGAAAGTGGGCATTTTGGGGGCAGTGAAGGAAGGTATTTGGTGTAGAGATGGACCATCCTTGGTCCGAATGCGTCGTGTGGGGTATCAGTGTGAAGCTCTCGTGGGTCAGACTGGCTTGTTTCATTGCAAGTCGCGTCGATCTGCGCATGCGCAGTTGGCCAGTGGGGGTTTTCCGTCAGTTTGGGGATGTGAAGGAAGGTATTTTGGTGTAGATATGGACCATTCGCGGTCTAAATGCGTCGTATGAGGTATCATCTTGCAGCAACGCCAAGCTTAACGCTTCAACGCCCTGGTGAATTAGCCCTGAAGCTCTGATTTTCTAGATATTCTATGGAATTGACACTAATTCATGGAAAATGTAGTGACACCCGTCAACGCCCATCGTTACGCCTTAACGCTCTAGCATAACGCCTTGACGCCATGATATAGACCGAAGAGAGAACAACAACAACGAAGATGACAGAAGAGAGAACAACAACAACAACAAGGTTTTTTTCATATAGTTTATTTTTCCCGATGTTAGATCATACCCACGCTGGGGGAGCCGCGTTGGGTATGTTTACAACTCAAAAAGACTCTTGTCCAATCAGAGGCCACCATTTGCATCTGTTATATTTCTTCCTGTCCGTTAGATGTATTCTTGCCCAATCAGAAGTCGCCATTTCAGAAAGTTCCATCTTTGCTCGGTGTGACCTAAGCGTCGTCGGGCAGGCCTGGATATTCTTCGGCCAGCATGTCCTGAAACAGTTGTTTGCGCATTCTGATCGCATTTTCCAGGGCCTCGGTGGGTGGTAGCCCCATAGCCTCTTCCAAGTGACGCTTGGTCTTCATGATGGACCTGTGCGTGGGGTCGCCTTTCATTTCAAGCGGTAGTAAGGTATACTGTTCATAGATCACCATGGCTGTTTTCCTGATGCGGCGGCGCATTTGGGTGTACGTCTGTTGTAAATTATGCTCTCCGCCGTCCTCGATCACTGCAGCGTAAGTATTGATAGCTGCTGTCACAATACGATCCCAGAAGGTAGGTTCTGCCTCACTTTCCACGGACGTATGCTGACTATCTGAGGTCAAGCTCTCCGTATCACTAGATAGACTCTCAGCAATTTCTGTTTCGGTCTCGGTCGATACA
Source organism: Hanleya hanleyi (assembly GCA_036873755.1). Classification (NCBI taxonomy): domain Eukaryota; kingdom Metazoa; phylum Mollusca; class Polyplacophora; order Lepidopleurida; family Hanleyidae; genus Hanleya; species Hanleya hanleyi. The sequence goes on from JAVTVY010011922.1 coordinate 15,339, forward strand.
CTCTCAGTAGTCTCTGTATCAGCATCCGCCTCAACGGACTCCTCGGAGTCTTCAATCCCATGTATATTTTTCTGGTGTCGCATCATATCGTAATGTCTGGTGAACGTGCGTTTGCACTCAGAGCAAGTATAAGCCATGTTGACGGTTGAACGTCGACTGTGCGTGTTTTTGGAAATACGCTTACTTTTGTAGAGAGTAACGCCCATCAACGCTTAGCTTAACGCTTCAACGCCCTGGTGAATTAGCTCAGAAGCTCTGATTTTCGTGGAATTGATACCAATTCATCGAAATGCAGTGACGCCCGTCAACGCCCGTCGTTACGCCTTAACGCCCGTCTCAACGCCTTAACACACTTTCTTAACGCTTTAATGTCGTTTAATGACGCGTTCGAACAAATGTTTCTTTTGTGCTATTGCTTTGACATACGCCGCTTTCCAGTTCATGCCCGAGGTTTTCAACATCGATGCTGTTCTTTCAATTTCCATATGGACTGGGTCCTTATTCAACAATTTCATATGGGTCACGAGGTCGACATACCGCTGACGTAAAGCCCGTCGTAGTTTGGGTGCCAATCTGTTATGGGCTAAAATTGCGGCTTCCTCTTTCGAATACCCTTTGCGTTGAACTTTGTTTTCTGTGGCCCTCAACGTCTTGCCCATCTTCAGCTTCATTTAGTTCCGCGTTAACTGGTAACTCATATTCTGTTAACTCGTATGTTGATCTTAGTTGTTCTGCTACAAACTGTATTGATTTAGTTTCCTGTAAGAAGTGTGGTCAACAGTATGTTGGCAAGACCACCCAAAGACTCCATCTTAGGGTGAACGGTCACAGAAAATCCGTTAGGAAAAAGCAATTGCTTATAGGTAAACATTTTTCTGGACCCGACCATGTCTGGGATAACTTTAGTATTCAGATCATAGACGTCGTCTATCCATCTACTAAAGATTCCACCTTTGGATTTGAGAGAAAAATCCGAGAGCGGGAATTATTCTGGATGCTAGAACTTGGGTCAGTGTTTCCGTTTGGTTTAAATGATAATGTCAGTGGGTTCGGCAATGCTACAAACCGCCGTTCAAATATATCCAACATTACCCAACTATTTAAACCCCATCAACGGAGACAACGCAGCAATGGTTGGCGAAAGTTTAATAGTTCGATGATTCACGAGCATATCACTTTAAATTACTTAGTGGGTTTAACTAACACACCGAATAGTATACATAGCTTACGTACAGTTATGTATGCGTTACCTCTGAGAGCTTTAAATCAAATAGCCAGAGGTATACAACAATCTGCGTCTTCAGGAAATATAATACCAACAAAAATCATTAAAGTATGTCAAGATATAGCGTATTTTCGGTTGTATCGTCCAGTGAACATAATCGAAACATCTCAAGATCGGCTTTTCTTGAAACTCAACTACTTAGATAAAGGACTGGACATCATTAATTTACCTCGAATCCTGAATGATCCAGAGGTACGCAACGCTGTACCAAACTATTTTAAGTTCACAGAACCTTCTTGCATTTCATATAAGTACACTGAATCTATAGCCACCAAAATATTCAATTACTCCAATGCTGTCAAGGAGTTTGACTGGAACTTATACACGTCAGGAGGCTATAGTTGTGATTGTGAATCGTCGAACTTTATCTCTACACCATGCAAACATATTGTGACTGGTGACCTTGATGTGGTGAGTGATAAGGATCTGAAATTACTCCTGATGAAAGGACCTAAATATAGAGAGCCAAGAAGAATAAATCTGAAGGCCGACCAGATAGTCCTGTCTGCATTGGAACAGTACGTTATTGATTGGTCTAAGCGAGAAAAAGTTGAACCTACAGTACTCGTTGATTGGCTGGACCTCACCAAGGGCAAGGTCGTTGAAACAATCCGCCATATTGACAGAAGTACTCTTTCCCAAGCAAAACAAGTACTGAGAAACCTCAATTCGCAAGAAGTTCTAGCAAATCTCCAGAGTAAATTCGTCATAGTCCCAGCGGACAAAGCTCCGAATAATATAATATTCATATGTAAATATTACTATTACCAGGTGCTGGTTAAAGAATTGAGTGTAGACATATCTTCATCAAATACGTCTACTTACTCCCAAACTGCATTTACTCTGGACGATTTATTTAACAATCGCAAAAAGTTTCTCAGGGAAAGAGGTATTTGTCCTTCAACCAATCATAACGACATACCAAAACTATACTGGACTCCCAAAATGCATAAATCACCATACAAATCTAGATTCATAGCTGGTTCTAGAAGCTGCACCACCAAGCTGCTTTCAACCCTATTGACGAGGGCCCTTCAGGAGGTAAAAGCATTTTGGGAAAGGTATTGCGCCACTATTTCTAAGAACTCTGGCGTTGAATGTATGTGGATATTGAAAAACTCAAAATGTCTTACGGAAGAACTTGATGCTAAAGGTCACATACCGTACAGACATGTATCCACATGGGATTTCTCGACTCTCTATATTACAATCCCTCATCAGGACCTTATTGACCGTGTAAGTTCATTAATAGTATCTGTGTTCAAGAAAACTGATCGTAGATATATTAATGTCGGAAGCCATAAAGCATTCTTTAGCTCGACTACATACAAGAGATATCATTCATGGGATGGTTCTTTGTTTATAGAGTTGCTTGAATTTCTCATTAAAAATATCTATGTGTAATTTTGCAACACAATATATCAGCAGCATATAGGTATTCCAATGGGTACTAATTGTGCACCCCTGTTGGCTGACCTGTATCTGTTCTCTTATGAATATGACTATATGCAGGCGCTTTCAAAAACCGATCCATTCAAAGCCCGTTCCTTCTCATTCACCAAACGCTATATAGACGATCTTCTCGCTGTGGATAATCGCTATATAAATGACGCAATGAAGGATATATATCCCCCTTCACTGGATTCGAAGGAAACTACAGATAGCCCTACAGGCACATCATTCTTAGATCTCTATCTCTATAAAAATGAAGCGGGCATTCTCTCTCGTCGACTTTATGACAAAAGAGATGATTACAATTTCGACATCGTAAACTATCCCTTTCTGGACAGTAATATTCCAGTGGGACCTGCATATGGCGCATTTGCTAGATCCTGTGTTAAATGTGACGATTTTAATCAACGTCACAAAACATTGTTGCAGAAACTTATAAAACAGTGCTACTCCAACCAAGCGCCTCCACTCAAAGTTTCTCAAATTTGGCGATACATATCGCATGCTGATAGCAAAATACGAACGTAGCGTGCAAGATCTATGGCTCTACGTTTCGTAACTTGTGTCTAATTCCGCTTAACCTGGGGCTAGGGGCCGTATGAACCCATGTACTTCAAGATCCTCATGGTACTCCTATGAACAGTCACAATCAAAGCGTGACTGAGATACATCATTCTTTAGATAACGACTATACAACGAATATTATGGATTAAGAGTACTGATCAGCGATACGGATTTGATATTTTTGGAACATCATGATGTCTTGCCGGCATCATTGAAAACTGTTGACCGCTTCTCTCTTGCAGGAAACAAGCCTATGTTTATGTATACTATGATTTTCTTTTTGAATTTGGTGCTAATACTGTTATATGGAATATGGAATAGGTCTTTGGATTATGGACGCGGATATTCTCTAATGGACGACGGCTGGATTATGAATGACGGACTAGACGCTTGTAATTCATACTTTCTTTGAACAAATCCTTCCATAGCCTCGAGTTCACATTATGTTCATTCCCTTGTACGGGTTTGAGTTGGGCCTTCACGGTTGGGTGATATTCCCGGACTGATAGTATGAAGGGGCCCCGCTGTATGGGGGTGGGTTGCTGCTGCTGCTCTACCAGATGTGGACTCGGTGGATGATGTCGGAGTATATGACGTTGCGGTGATCCCTCGCCGGGTAACAGGTGGGTCGTCAGCCGGGTATGGGCTTTTAAATCTACGAATAGGTAGCCGTACGGACGACTTGTTGCCCCTTGAAACACCTGCATGAAATGGTCGATGTTCTGAGGATAAATTCGACTACCAAACACACAGATTTGTGCTCTGTCAATGGGATTGGAGAACAACACAAAGTATTGGCAGTTCAAGGCAATATCTCTGGCCGCCTTCCCTTGAGGAAAGAGATTCTGGGTCAAATAGATGACGGACAGATTCCTATGATGGGATCCTTTAGTAAACAAGTCGGCAACGTGTGAATTGTCCTTGTCCGCACTCATCAGATCATCTAGCACTACCACGTTGGTCTGCTCGGGGTCAAAGTAATACGGTTCGTCTATGTCGTGAGGAATCCCTGGGACGAAACTCACATGCTGTAATCGCGTAGTTTCGTAGGCGGGCTGCCATTGGCTATAACACCAAACAACACGTGTCGGAGCTGGGGTTGCCACACCTTCCTCTAAGAACTTCATCACCCAGGACGTCTTTCCACATGCCGTAGGGCCGCTCACCGTCATGGCATAGGGATGCTCTACTGCACTTGTTGGACCTATAGCGGGACTCGGTGGTGTCTCTTGGTTGTGTTTGCCTTGAATGTGCCTGAGCATACTATCGCGACGAGAGAAGGTTCTCTGACAGAACGTACACGTACACGACATGTTGATCTGTCGACCAATACATAAGGACTGATGAGGGACACATGTTCATTCTTATATGTACAGACACCATCACCAACACCACCACCACACACTACCACCACACACACACACCACCACCACATTCCACCACCACCACCACCGGGCGTTGACGGGCCTTTGACCCCTGCGCGCAATTTTTATCCGAAATTGTTAGCGCGCGCAGGGGTCAAAGGCCAGTTCCGGTCACTTGAACAGAAACGGAAGTGACCTCACAGAGGCCAAATGCAATTGTCACTTCCGAGCTTGAGCTCCACACGCTTTGAGCTTCAAGAGCTCCGATCCAAGAGCTCTGCCACACGGGAGCTCCCACCACCACCGGGCGTTGACGCCCGTCAAAGCCCGGTGGTGGTGGTGGTGGTGGTGGAATGTGGTGGTGGTTTGTGTGTGTGTGGTGGTAGTGTGTGGTGGTGGTGTTGGTGGTGGTGTCTGTACATATAAGAATGAACATGTGTCCCTCATCAGTCCTTATGTATTTGTCGACAGATCAACATGTCGTGTACGTGTACGTTCTGCCAGAGAACCTTCTCTTGTCGCGATAGTATGCTCAGGCACATTCAAGGCAAACACAACCAAGAGACACCGCCGAGTCCCGCCATAGGTTCAACAAGTGCAGTAGAGCATCCCTATACGATGACGGTAAGCGGCCCTACGGCATGTGGAAAGATGTCCTGGCTGATGAAGTTCTCAGAGGAAGGTGTGGCAACCCCAGTTCCGACACGTGTTGTTTGGTGTTATAGCCAATGGCAGCCCGCCTACGAAACTACGCGATTACAGAATGTGATTTCCGTCCCAGGGATTCCTCACGATATAGACGAACCGTATTACTTTGACCCCGAGCAGACCAACGTGGTAGTGCTAGATGATCTGATGAGTGCGGCCAAGGACAATTCACACGTTGCCGACTTGTTTACTAAAGGATCCCATCATAGGAATCTGTCCGTCATCTATTTGACCCAGAATCACTTTCCTCAAGGGAAGGCGTCCAGAGATATTGCCTTGAACTGCCAAAACTTTGTGTTGTTCTCCAATCCCATTGACAGAGCACAAATCCGTGTGTTTGGTAGTCGAATTTACCCTCAGAACATCGACCATTTCATACAGGCGTTTCAAGGGGCGACAAGTCGTCCGTACGGCTACCTATTCGTAGATATCAAAGCCCATACCCCCGAAGATCGCCGGCTGACGACCCACCTGTTACCCGGCGAGGGATCATCGCAACGTCATATACCCCAACACCATCCACCGAGTCCACATCTGGTAAAGCAGCAGCAGCAACCCACCCCCATACAGCGGGGCCCCTTCACACCATCAGTCCCGGAATATCACCCAACCGTGAAGGACCAACTCAAACCCGTACAAGGGAATGAACATAATGTGAACTCGAGGCTATGGAAGGATTTGTTCAAAGAAAGTATGAACGCCGATATGGGCAAGACGTTGAGGGCCACAGAAAACAAAGTTCAACGCAAAGGGTATTCGAAAGAGGAAGCCGCAATTTTAGCCCATAACAGATTGGCACCCAGACTACGACGGGCTTTACGTCAGCGGTATGTCGACCTCGTGACCCTTATGAAATTGTTGGATAAGGACCCAGTCCATATGGAAATTGAAAGAACAGCGTCGATGTTGAAAACCTCGGGCATGAACTGGAAAGCGGCGTATGTCAGAGCAATAGCACAAAAGAAACATTTCTTCGAACGCATCATTAAACGACGTTAAAGCGTTAAGAAAGTGTGTTAAGGCGTTGAGACGGGCGTTAAGGCGTAACGACGGGCGTTGACGGGCGTCACTGCATTTCGATGAATTGGTGTCAATTCCATGAAAATCAGAGCTTCTGAGCTAATTCACCAGGGCGTTGAAGCGTTAAGCTAAGCGTTGATGGGCGTTACTGTCTATAAAAGCAAGCGTATTTCCAAAAACACGCACAGTCGACGTTCAACCGTCAACATGGCTTATACTTGCGAACGCACGTTCACCAGACATTACGATATGATGCGACACCAGAAAAATATACATGGGATTGAAGACTCCGTGGAGTCCGTTGAGGCGGATGCTGATACAGAGACTGTTGACAGTGTATCGACTGATACCGAAACAGAGATTGCTGAGAGTCTATCTAGTGATACAGAGAGCTTGACCTCAGATAGTTAGCCTACGTCCGTGGAAAGTGAGGCAGAACCTACCTCCTGGGATCGTATTGTGACAGCAGCTATCAATACTTACGCTACAGCAATCGAGGACGCCGGAGAGCATAATTTACAACAGGCTTACACCCAAATGCGCCCCCGCATCAGAAAAACAGCCATGGCGATCTATGAATAGTATACCTACTACCGCTTGAAATGAAAGGCGACCCCACGCACAGGTCCATCATGAACACCAAGCGTCACTTGGAAGAGGCTATGGGGCTACCACCCACCGAGGCCCTGGAAAATGCTATCAGAATGCGCAAACAACTGTTTCAGGACGTGCTGCCCGAAGAATATCCAGGCCTGCCCGACGACGGTTAGGTCACACCGAGCAAAGATGGAACTTTCTGAAATGGCGCCTTCTGATTGGACCAGAATACATCTAACGGACAGGAAGAAATATAACAGATGGAAATGGTGGCTTGTGATTGGACAAGAGTCTTTTTGAGTTGTAAACATACCCAACGCGGCTCCCACAGCGTGAGTCTGATGTAACATTGGGAAAAATAAACTATATGAAAAAAAACTTTTTGTTGTTGTTGTTCTCTCCTCTGTCATCTTTGTTGTTGTTGTTGTTCTCTCTCCGGTCTATACCATGGCGTCAAGGCGTTATGCTAGAGCGTTAAGGCGTAACTGCATTTTCCATGAATTAGTGTCAATTCCATAGAATATCTAGAAAATCAGAGCTTCAGGGCTGATTCACCAGGGCGTTGAAGCGTTAAGCTTGGCGTTGCTGCAAGATGATACCTCATACGACGCATTTAGACCGCGAATGGTCCATATCTACACCAAAATACCTTCCTTCACATCCCCAAACTGACAGGAAAAACCCCACTGGCCAACTGCGCATGCGCAGTTTGACGCGACTTGCAATTAAACAAGCCAGTCTGCCCCATGAGAGCTTCACACTGATACCCCACACGACGCATTCGGGCCAAGGATGGTCCATCTCTACACCAAATACCTTCCTTCACTGCCCCAAAATGCCCACTTTCGCTACTACTGCTACTGATGACGTCACCGATGAAGTCAAAGATGCTGTGGACAGCCCTCAAATCGAGGTCTGCACCCCGAGAGCTACAAAATGACACCTCCCACGACGCATTCGGACCAAGGATGGTCCATCTCTACACCAAATACCTTCCTTCACTGCCCCAAAATGTCCACTCTCCCGACTACTCGTACTGATGACGTCACCGATGAAGTCAAAGATGCTGTGGACAGTCCTCAAATCGAGGTCTGCACCCCGAGAGCTACAAAATGACACCTCCCACGACGCATTCGGACCAAGGATGTTCCCTCTCTACCCCAAATACCTTTCTTCACCGCCCCAAAATGCCCACTTTGGCTACTACTCCTACTGATGACGTCACCAATGACATCACAGATGACGCAAACATACCTCAAATCGGGATGTACACCCCGAGAGCTACAAAATGACACCTCCCACGACGCATTCGGACCAAGGATGTTCCCTCTCTACCCCAAATACCTTTCTTCACCGCCCCAAAATGCCCACTTTGGCTACTACTCCTACTGAAGACGTCACCAATGACATCACAGATGACGCAAACATACCTCAAATCGGGATGTACACCCCGAGAGCTACAAAGTGACACTTCCCACGACGCATTTGGACCAATAGTGGTCGCTCTCTACCCCAAATACCTTGCTTCACCGCCCCAAAATGCCCACTTTGGCTACTACTCCTACTGATGACGTCACCAATGACATCACAGATGACGCAAACATACCTCAAATCGGGATGTACACCCCAAGAGCTACAAAGTGACACTTCCCACGACGCATTTGGACCAATAGTGGTCGCTCTCTACCCCAAATACCTTCCTTCACAAAATACTCACTTTCGCTACTACTCCTACTGATGACGTCACAGATGCTGCGGACATGCCTCAAATCGGGGTGTACACCCCGAGAGCTACAACATGACACCTCCCACGATGCATTCGGACCAAGGATGGGTCCTCTCTACCCCAAACACACCCTTACGCACACCCCAAAGTGCCCGGATTCTATACTACGGCCAGACTGCGCATGCGCAGACTATTGAACACGGACGAACCAGTCGGATGCTCCTCCACGAGAGCTTCAAAATAAGACCTCATACGACACCATAGGATCATTATGGACTCACCTAAACCCCAAAACGTCCACCCAGTATGGATCTATACCCCCATAGCCAGAATGGGGAAATATGAGCCTACCCAGGCCTCGATGAACTTTTTCCAAAAATTTCACCGTTTCGCTTCGAAACCCTTCCCATCGTGTTCTAAATGACGAGACGTGAAAAACAAATCCAAACAACCCATATCACAATGAACATGTGTGAATTTCCCAGGTTGAACCTATACCCCCATATAGCCAGTATGGGACTATATGGGCTATATGGTACTTTTCCAAAAATTTCACCGTTTCGCTCCAGGACCCTTCCCATTGTGTTCTAAATGACGAGACGTGAAAAACAAATCCAAACAACCCATATCACAATGAACGTGTGTGAATTTCCCAGATTGGACCTATACCCCCATATAGCCAGTATGGGACTATATGGGCTATATGGTACTTTTCCAAAAATTTCACCGTTGCGCTCCGAGACCCTTCCCATCGTGTTCTAAATGACGAGACGTGAAAAACAAATCCAAACAACCCATATCACAATGAACGTGTGTGAATTTCCCAGGTTGAACCTATACCCCCATAGCCAGCCTATGGGGCTATATACAGACCTCGGTGACTTTTCCCAAAAATTTCACCGATTCGCTCCGGGACCCTTCCCATTGTGTTTTTCTCGGCGAGACGAGAAAAACGAGACCCCACAACCCATAGTAACACCCAAAAAAAATTGACCACCCCTCCCCCCCCCCCCATACAGGCATTTCCCCGTATATTGTATATTGTACGAGTCCGTGTTCCGCTTTTTTTCTGGAGAAATGTTTACATACACCCACCCATGACTGGATGCCCCTTCACGAATGCTTCACTTTGATACCTCACTCGACCCAATCGGTCCATTAGGGACCCACCTCGGTCCAAAAACGTCTATTCCCATACTGTTTTCAGGCATTCCCCATATACATTAACATTGGTTGACATGAGACTATTTTCTGTGGCCGCGGAAGCAGACCGCATGACCACCAGACCGCGGAGGAATTCGAGGTGAAAGAGGGGGCGCCACCTGTTGGAACTATAGCGGCCTTGACCTCTACGCGGCCTCAGAGGTCAAAGGCCGTAAATGGCCGCTTCCTATACTTTAACCTGGGGTTCCCCCTTAAATTTTACCCGGGGGAACAAATAAGTAGGTCAATGTGAGTTTAAATGCTTAGACTATACTACTCATGAGTATTAATAGCTGCTTTCACAATAGGTAGGTTCTTCCTCACCCCGACTTCCATGGAACGTAGGCTGACTATCGGAGGTCAAGCTCACTGTATCATCAGATGGACTATCAGCAATCTTTGTTTCGGTATCAGTCGACGGACTCACAGAATCAGCTGGTATATTCTCTGTATATGCATGACTTCTTGTGCCTCGGTGTCTCCAACTCCATGCATGTTCTTCTGGTGTCGCATCATATCGTAATGTCTGGTGAACGTGCGTTAGCACTCAGAGCAATTATAAGCCATATTGGCGGGTGAACGTCGACTGTGCACTTTTTTAAAGTTTTCTTGCTTTCATGAACATAACGCCCACCAACGCATAGCAAAACGCTTCAAAGCCCTGGTGAAATAGTTCAGAAGCTCTAATAGGTCTAGATGTTCCATGGAATTGATACTAATTCATCGAAATGCAGTGACGCCCGTCAACGCCCGTCGTTGCACCACATCTTAGCGAATTAACGCCCTATATTTACGTCTAAACACCCGCATCAACGCCTTAGCGGCCTATCTTAACGCCCCAGCGTAACGCCTTAACGTATTATCAACCTTTCAATCACAGGCACATCTTTTGACCATTGGCCCCTGACCCTTGGTGAAGGTGACGTCCTCACCGAACATCGCTGTTTAATTTAACCGAACCGACAGACAGACAGACAGAAGTTGGATTACATAGGCTCCCATAGCTAAAGCATGTTAACCAAAGAAAAACAACTTATATTTGTTTTCCCAAGCCTGTTTCTATTACAGTTATCTTTTCATAAATGTACTCGTATCATCTTCAGAACAATTGATTGTATTCAATGCCTCGGTTTACGTTCAGCAACGAAACCCCTATCGATAATGGGCTCTGATGAAGCTGTCAATCATACACAGTCACAATCTGGGAGATACCGTCTAGACTTGACGCTATGAAAAATCGTGTGAAGTGTTCGCCTATATTCTACGAGATCCCATAATAAGCCATTCACGACAATTTCCGCTGCCTTCACACGGCACAAACAAAGCCAGAACTTTCGGCGTGAATAAACCCTTTGACCATTGCGGTTTACCACGCACACTGTCTGGAAATGGTGCCATATTTGGATACTGTTTCCCGATAATGTCCGCGTGCTACCGTGTGTAATTAAAAACTGTTGACCGCTTCTCTCTTGCAGGAAACTAGCCTATTTTTATGTATATTGCTGTTATGTGGAATATGGAAGAGGTCTTTGGATTATGGACGCGGATATTCTTTAATGGACGACGTCTGAATTATGAATGACGGACCAGACTCTTGTAATAATGACTGTGGGCGTGATTTTGAAATTGTTTCACCAAACTAGTCACGTGATTAGTTACCAAAGGTAGTTTGAAATTCGCACAGGATTTATATATAGTGCTGAAGTCTGTGATATTATATCTCAGTTTACTGAGATTGACACAGTCAATTGATCAGTCACAGACATTGATCCATTGTGTTTCTCTCCGGGTACTCGGGCTTCCTCCACCAGACTGTCACCATATGAGTGAAACAACCTTGAGTGTGACAATAAGCCAAATTCCCTCCACCTCCCCTCTATATTGTGGAGGAGGTGACGGCCCTGATCTCACAATAATTATGCATCTCCATTCGCTAATATATTCATCAGAAAAGTAAAGATGATTATTGATTATTAACGTAAGGTGTGAAATGTAAGATTATTTTACGCGGGATCGGGAAACAAACCATCCCTAGGGTAAGTAGACTGAATTCACAGTCATTAATACATTGGGTAACCAATTGGTGGCCAATGATACCGTGAGTCAAATAAATAAAATATCTCCAGCTCCTCCGAATATCGAAGAAGGAAAGCATCGTAATGGTAAGATGACCTTCATCCATCCGTTTGCCTCTACCAACAACAAGTTTGGAACATCTGCCTCTCTCAGTAATGCCATTCTCATGGAATCAGATTGTACACCTGGTACTGTAATTACAACACATATGAGGGAAGTGGGAAGAGGTGCCGACATACTGACAGAGTCACATGACTTCACAGTATAGTGATATGTGTTGTATCTCAGGTACGCTTTTATTGTACCTGTTCATGTAAGTTACACCAACAGTTAAGGAGGATAGAAACTCTGACAATAGGGAAATGGGTACTGTCAACGTCACCGAGTCGGGGTGATTTATCCCATAGATACGCGTATGTGAAAGCCAAATAGTCCATGGGAACGGTACCATCGCCAGTGATGATGATTTTGTGTGCCCAGTAAATCTCTGTCTCTTCTCTCCGTTCCAGCATATCATTCTCAGCGACAAATTCGTGACTGCCTCGACCGACACGTACCCATATCTTGCATCCATGGAAACGTTGTCGTACGGCCAAGGGGCCAGGAAGTCTCGATTGACGGCGCCCTTGTTCTAATGGCTTCACTGTCGGACGGATACAACGGAAGGGTTTTACAGAGAACAGTCAACCGGTGGATATCATGGGACGACTGCATGCAGACGTGTTCATCCAAGACCGCTATCTCTTGAAGGGAGTTTTCATCAAATTCAGAGTTACGGTACGCGTGCGGCCCCGGTTCAACGCCCGACTGTAAGATCGTCATCAGATTTATATGTCCGCAAAGTGAAACTTAATCCTGCATTGCAGCTCGGTCGGATCACAAACCAAAGCGTTTTTCGGCCCAGAAACTGGTCTTCAACATGTTCAAGCAAGTAAATGTGTTCTTGGGTGATCTCCCACAAGCGACTCCGATGGCAACATAGGGCGTTGGCACAATATGGCATGCCCACGTCTTGGCGATAGAGATGCTTGAGGAAGATGGGGAAGGGGAGGAATTTTCAGTTTAAATTTAGCAGTCCACCTCGACCCCAAAGGTCCCGACCAATGCCTTTTTTTCTAATACTTCACTGCTGCGCATGCGCAGATTGACGGCAGTTCTACTACTCACCGGTCCAGTCGGACTCTCCTCCACGAGTGCTTCAAACTGATATATTGGTCCACCTCGATCCCAAACCGTCCACACAGATCAATCGATACACCACGCATGAGCAGTCAGAACTTTTCAGCGAAAGTCAACTCATGGCCTCGAGACCCCTTCCATCGTAATCTACAGCATGAGACAGAAAAATAAGGTTTCACACTCCATACCGTCAATATTCATGAGTGGGTTGCTCATTGGACCTAGCATTGAAGTACGGTTACTGAAACGTATCTTTGTTCTTATTTAGGGGCAGATAACTGTTGCTGGGCCGTCATGTGACCGGAAGTGGCCCTTGACCCGGAACTGATCTTTGACCCAGAACTCACGTGACCGGATGTGACGTCATAACCCTCACGCTTCACCCTCGAAAGTCCTAATGCATTTCACGGTTTCCTACAACTCTTATTCTTACCATGACCTGGAGTGTGCACAATTACATCCCAGGTCAACCCCTGCAGCCCCACGGGAAAATCATCCTTGCTAAAACCAAGGGTATCTCCATCCTAGATACCCCTGGTACACTTGGGCACTGTATCCTGTTCAACGAAAACACAGCTGTAGATTTCAGCCAATCAGCAAAAGCAACATCCAACATATATTGACCAACCAGATCACATGTTTACTGCGACCATGGCGACCGTGAAAACAGATTCGAAAACACCCTAGCTTGTGCATACCCGGTGGCAGATGAACACGCACATTTTCAACAACCATGAACATTAATAAATATAAAGGAAAGATACCGGCAGGTTAAAACAAAGTGTATTTGAAGAAAAAATATACACATTCATCTACCATCAAACGTCCCACAAGACAGGCAAATGTAGAAATAACTGAAAATGTAAAGGCGGTCCGCGATGTCAGTGTATTCGACCTTAGACCTAGTAGTTCTCTCCCCACTAAAGGAGGAGAGACCCAGTCCTATATCGTTTAGGAAGACACGTTCGACCAGAAAATGTAGCGCACAATCTTCCTCGGCTGACGAATCGCTACATTTTCTGGTCGAATGCGTCCTCCTACATGATATAGGGCTCTTTCGAACCTCAACTACCCAGCGAAGGGCTCGAACTGAGTGAAATAACGCCTGGATTTCTATCAAATTTCACTGATCTATTTATTGATATTTTATTGTTATGTATGCTTGGTTTAACTATTTTACATTCAGTATCAGCGAATAGTTAGCATAGAAAGTCAAATCCCATCAGCTTGTCCCATCATCGCAGTTTTTCTAAGTCAAGAGATCACACAACTGAAATGACTAAACCAAATGTGGATGGAACGCGGTTTACTATGCAAGATGGTCAAGTTTTCGCCTTTGGCACAAACTAACCTTGACGCTGTGAAGATGCTAGAGAATAAGCACCAAGTACTTCATTGTTTTACATCAGAGACTAGAGGAGATTGTGGAACAGTAGGGCAATCCATGGAACAAAGTGCCTTTGCCCTAATTTAGTTGAATTACTTAGCTATACATCATTATACGCAGATTGTTCTTTAACAGTATTATTTTTTTATTACCATGGGGTGCCGTATATGTATTGAATGAAATGTGCTGTATATGTGGGTGTACAAGTAGTATATTAAGGCTAAATTCCTTATAAAAAATGATGGTGAGATATTTGTTCCCCCGTGTAAAATTTAACGGGTTACTATTTCTGAGCCCGTAGCGCCATCTATACAATCTGGGCGCAAGGACGATAACTCTGACGAGAAAATAACTCTAACATAACATAAAATATTGGGTAGGAGCATTGGAGTGGTCATTTCTTTTTCTTGTGAATTTTAATGTGGGGGTGGCCCCTTATTTTGAATGACGTCACATCCGGTCACGTCACATCCGTGTCAAAGATTACATCCGGGTCACATCCGATGACGTGACGGCCCAATTATCTTCCCCTACATATAAGCCCCAGTGACTGTGAATCTACGGGGAATGGATAGGGGTGGCCATTTTTTTCTGGTGGATTTTACTAGGGGGTGTGGCATCTTGTTTTCTTCGTCTCGCGATGTAGACCACGATGGGAGGCATGGGAAGCCATGCGGTGAAATTTCTTGAAAACTTCGGTTAGGCCTGGTCTGTTAGGTCCATACTGGTGCAGTGGACAATGTTGGTCCCACTGGAAAACCCACACATGGACATTTGCGGTATGGGTTGTAGGTCCTTGTTTTCTCCATCTCGCGATGTAGAACAAGGTGGAGGGTCTGGAAGCCATGCGGTGATTTTTTTTTAAATTCAGGTAGGCCTGGTCTGTTATGTCCATACTGGTGCAGTGGACAATGTTGGTTCCACTGGGAAACCCACTCCTGGACATTTGCGGTATGGGTTGTAGTCCCTTGTTTTGTTCATCTCGTCATTGTGAACACGATGGGAGGAGTCTGGAGGCCATGAGTTGAAATTTTTGAAAAAAGTTAATATACGCATGCGCACTGGACACGTAGCGCTGTGGGACGTTTTGGGGTCTAGGTGGATCCATAGTGGTCTGATTGGATTGTGGGAGATATCAGTGTGAATCTCTCGTGGGGGACCATCTGGGGAAGACTAATGGGACGTCATCAGAAATAGAGAAAGCGTATTTAAAGTCCAGTTGCCCCTTAGTAGTAGAGAAAGCAGAAACCCAGTATATTTGCCCTGTGACCTTCGTGGACAGTTTTACAGTAACACCTTAACGGCCTGTCTTAACACTTTGTCTCAACGCCTTAACGCCATGATTTAGACAGGTGAGAGAACAACAACAGCAAGGATGACAGGTCAATCATATTATTTTCCCCTCCAGTACAGCATACCCACGCTGGGGGAGCCGCGTCACTTGGAAGAGGATGTGGGTTTACCACCTACCGAGGCCCTGGAAAAATCGACCAGAATGCGCAAACAACTGTTTCAGGATATGCTGCCTGAACAATATCCTGGACTGCCCGACGATGCTTTGGTCACACCGAACAAAGATGGAACTTACTCAAACGATTGGACAAGAGTCTGCTTGAATTGTAAACATACCCTGGTCTTCTTATTGGACCTGTGCGTAGTGTCGCCTTTCATTTCCAGCGGCAGCAGGCTATACCGTTCATAGATGGCCAAGGCGGTATTCTTGATGCGGAGGCGCATTTGGATGTACGCCTGTTGTAAATTATCCCGTCCGGCTTCTTCGATTATCGCAGCATAGCTATTAATAGCTTCATGCACAATATATTTCCAAAAGGAAGGTTCTTCCTAACTTTCCTGGGACGTAGGATGGCTATCTGAGATCAAGCTCTCCGTATCAGTAGATAGCCTCTCAGCAGTCTCTGTTTCGGTATCAGTCGGTGGACTCTCAGCAGTCTCTGTATCAGCATCCGCCTCAGTGGGCTCCTCGGAGTCTGGATGGAAATTCTTCTGGTGTCGCATCATATCGTAACGTCTGGTGAACGTGCGTTCGCACTCAGAGCATGTATAACCCATGTTGACAGTTGAACGTCGATTGTGCACGTCTTTTGGGATACACGTGCTTTTATAGACAGTAACGCCTGTCAACGCCCGGCTTAACATTTCCGGAGATTGAAGAGCTCCGCGACACTGGGATCAATCGCCATCAGCTCTTCAATTCGGGAAGGCGGATCGACCTCCACGAGTTCTTCCATTCGAGGATGCAGGACATGGAGATGGAAGGGATCCTCGGCACTGGGATCAATCTCCATCGGCTCTTCAATTCGGGGAGGCGGGTCGTCCTCCATGGGTTCTTCCATTCGAGAATGCAGGAAAGGGAGATGGAAGGGCTCCTCGGCACTGGGATCAATCTCCATCGGCTCTTCAATTCGTGAAGGCGGATCGACCTCCATGGGTTCTGCCATTCGAGGATGCAGGGAAGGGAGATGGAAGGGCTCCTCGACACTGGGATCAATCTCCATCGGCTCTTCAATTCGGGGAGGCGGATCGTAACGTCTGGTGAAAGTGCGTTCGAACTCAGAGCATGTATAACCCATGTCGACGGTTGAACGTCGACTGTCTACGTTTTGGGGAAACGCTTGCTTTTATAGACAGTAATGCCCGCCAACGCATAGCTTAACGTTTCCACTCCCTGGTGAAATAGATATCTCATAAATATTCCATGGAATTGGCACTACTTCATCGAAATACAGTGACGCTCGTCAACGCCCGTCTCAACACAACGTTCTATCCCAACGTCTTATGCATTGTCGATCATCCATGGACGGACATCATCATGTTGGATCTTGAAGAAGATAATTCCCCGTCGCCAGCTGCGCCTCCATATGGTTTGAATTGCCTCATGCAGGGTCAGCAGATTCTGGGCACGGGTAGTTGTGTTGGTATCCTCTTCGGGTACTGTCTGTTTCTTATGCAACAGAAGACATACCCGTGTCACCCATTGGATGTCATCTATGAGCACGATAAGATGACAACGCATGCGTTGGGGCTGAGCGCTGGATCCAACATGAGTTGTATGAATAATGGCATCGACTTGAACGTTGACTCCACGTAACGCTTCGGCTAGAATATCCTCTTTGTCGGGTTCAAAGTTTACATTTGTGGACTCTGTAGTGCTCATGGTGGAATGGGGAGAATGGTATCGTGTGGGCTATTTATAGTGGAACGCTTTTGGTCTTAATGAGGCGTTCGAACAAATGTTTCTTTTGTGCTATTGATCTGACATACGCCTCTTTCCATTTCATGTCCGAGGTTTTCAACATCGACGCTGTTCTTTAGATTTCCATATGGACCGGCTCCTTGTCCAGCAATTTTATATGGGTCACGAGGACGGCATACTGCTGACGTGAAGCCCGTCGTAGTCTGGGTGCCAATTTATTGTGGGCTAAAATTGCGGCTTCCTCTTTCGAATACCCTTTGTGGCGAAACTTTTGTGTGGCTCCCAATGACTCACACATCTCGGCGTCCATACTTTTTTTGAACAAATCCCACCATAGCCTCGAGTTCACATTATGTTCATTCCCTTGTACGGGTTTAGGTTGGTCCTTCACGGCTGGGTGGTATTCCGGGACTGAAGGTATGAAGGGGACCCTCAATGCCCGGGGGTGGTGGTTGTGGTGTCTGTACATATAGGGACTATCACGTGTCCCTCATCAGTCCATATGTATTGGTCGACTAATCAGCATTACGGCCCTACGACATGTGGAAAGACGCCCTGGGTGATGAAGCTCTTAGAGGAAGGTGTGACAACCCGAGTTCCGACACGCGTTGTATGGTGTTATAGCCAGTGGCAGCCCGCCTACGAGACTACAAGGTTACAGAATGTGAGTTCGTCCCAGGAATTTCTCACAATATCGATCAAGCGCATTTCTTCGACCTCGAGCAGACCAACGTGGTAGTGCTAGATAGTCTGGTGAGTGCGGCCAAGGACAATTCACACATTGCCGACTTGTTCATCAAAGAAACCCATCATCGGAATCTGTCCGTCATCTATTTGTCTGAGAATCTCTTTCCTCAAGGGAAGGCGTCCAGAGATATTGCCTTGAACTGCCAAAACTTTGTGTTGTTCTCCAATCCCATCGACAGAGTACATATCCGTGTGTTTGGTAGTCGAATTTATCCTCAGAACATCGACCATTTCATGCAGACCTTTCACGACGCGACAAGTCGTTCGTACGGCTACCTGTTCGTAGATTTAAAAGCCCATACCCCCCAAGATCGCCGGCTGACGACCCACCTGTTACCCGGCGAGGGGTCACCACAACGTCATATATCCCTACACCATCCACCGAGTCCACACCTGGCAGCACCCGTTCTGCAGCAGCAACCCGCCTCCATACAGCGGGTCCACTCCATACCATCAGTCCCGGAATATCACCCAATCGTGAAGGACGAACCCAAACCCGTACAAGGGAATGAACATAATATGAACTCGAGGCTATGGCAGGATTTGTTCAAAGAAAGTATGAACGCCGAGATGGGCGAGGCGTTGGGGGCCATAGTAAACAAGTTTCACCACAAAGGGTATTCGAAAGAGGAAGCCGCAATTTTAGCCCATAACACATTGGTAACCAGACTGAGACGGGCTTAACGTCAGCAGTATGCCGACCTCGTGACCCATATAAAATTGTTGGACAAGGACCCGGTCCATATGGAAATCGAAAGAACAGCGTCGATGTTGAAAACCTCGGGCATGAATTGGAAAGCGGCGTATGTCAGAGCAATAGCACAAAAGAAACATTTGTTCGAACGCATCATTAAGATCAGAGGCGCCCCCCTATAAATAGCGCACACGACACCATTGTCCTCATTTCACCATGAGCACTACAGAGTCCACAAATGTAAACTTTGAACCCGCCAAAGATGATATTCTAGTCGAAGCGTTACGTAGAGCCAACGCTGAAATCGATGCTATTATTCATACACCTCAAGGTTGATCCACCGCTCAGCACCAACGCATGCGTCTTATCACGCTCATAGATGACACCCAATGACTTACACGGTTATGCCTTCTCCTGCATAAGAAACAGATAGTATCCGAAGAGGATACCAACACAACTATCCATGCCCAGAATCCTGCATGAAGCATGTCAAACCTTTATGGAGACGCAGCTGGAGACGGGAAATTATCTTCTTCAACCTTCAACATGATGATGTCCGTCCATGGATGATCGACAATGCATAAGGCGTTGGGATAGGACGTTAAGGTGTTGAGACGGCTGTTAAGGTGTTGAGACGGCCGTTAAGGCGTAACGACGGGCGTTGACGGGCGTCACTGCATTTCGATGAATTAGTATCAATTCCATGGAATATATATGGAATATCTTCTAAGCTATTACACCAGGGCGTTGAAGCGTTAAGCTAGGCATTGGCGGGCGTTACTGTATATAAAAGCAAGCGTATCCCAAGAACGTGGACAGTCGACGTTTAACCGTCGACATGGGTTATACATTCTCTGAATGCGAACGCACGTTCACCAGACGTTACGATCCGCCTCCCCGAATTGAATAGCTGATGGAGATTGATCCCAATGTCGAGGAGCCCTTCCATGTCCTTTCCCTGTATCCTTGAATGGAAGAACACATGGGAGGTCGATCCACCTCCCGAATTAAAGAGCCGATGGATATTGATCCCAGTGCCGACGAGCCCTTCCAACTCCTTCCCTGCATCTTCGAATGGAAGAACCCATGGAGGTCGATTCGCATCCCCGAATTGAAGAGCCGATGGAGATTGATCCCTGGGCCGATGAGCCCTTCCATCTCCGGAAGGGTCAAGTCGGGCGTTGACGGTCGTTACTGTATACAAAAGCAAGTTTATCCCAAAAGACGTGCACAGTTGACGTTCAACCGTCAACATGGGTTATTCATGTTCTGAGTGTGAACGCACGTTCACCAGACGTTACGATATGATACGACACCAGAAGACTTTCCATCCAGACTCCGAGGAGTGATTGAGTGAGTAGTAGGGTTTAACGTCGTTTTCAACCTTGTTTCAGTCATATCGCGACGGTGCCTACATGTGCCAGAACAAGAGACTGCTCACAGTTCCTATTGCCTTGGACGCTGATCAGCCCAGCCAGTACAGCACCCGGTAACCCATCCAAGTATTCTCCGAGCTTAACGTTGCTTAACTTCGGTGATATGACGAGAGCCGGTGTGTCCAACGCTATAAGCCGTACCTTCAGACTCCGAGGAGCCCACTGAGGCGGATGCTGATACAGAGACTGCTGAGGGTCTATCTACTGATAGGGAGACCTTGGTCTCAGATAGTCAGCCTACATCCCAACGTAAGTGAGGAACAACCTACCTTTTTGGGTAGTAAAGCGCATGAAGATATTAATAGCTATACTGCGATGATCGAAGATGCCGGACGTCAACATGCGTACATTCAAATGCGCCCCTGCATCAGAAAAACTGCCATGGCCATCTATGAACGGTACAGTCTGCTGCCGCTTGAAGTGAAAGGTGACTCAACGCACAGGTCCATCATGAAGACCAAGCGTCACTTGGAAGAGGATATGGGATTACCACCCACCGAGGCCCTGGAAAATGCGATCAAAATGCGCAAACAACCGACGATGCTTAGGTCACACCGAACAAAGATGGAACTTTCTCAAACGACGGCTTCTGATTGGACAAGAGCCTACTTGAATTGTATACATACCCAACGCGGCTCCGCCGTCGTGAGTATGATGTACTGGAGGACAGAATAAAATGATTGATTTGTCATCCTTGTTGTTATTGTTGTTCTCTCACCTGTCTACATCATGGCGTCAAGGTATTATGCTAGGGCGTTAAGATGTTCAGATAGGACGTTAAGGCGAAGATAGGCGTTAAGATAGAGCGTTAAGGCGTTAAGACAGGGCGTTATCGTGTTGCTATAGATCTGTCCACAAAGGTCACAGAGCAAATATACAGATTTTCTGCTTTCTCTACTACTAAGGGGCAACTGGGTTTTAAATACGTTTTCTCTATTTCTGATGACGTCATATTAGTCTTCCCCACATGGTGCAATAGCGGCCTATTGGAGGCAAGGATGGCGCGCCTCTAATCCCAAAACTCCCACCTCGAATGCTCGTTCTATACAATTCCACGGATGCGCATGCGCGCCATAGCCCTACTTCCACGACCCACCAGTCCAGTCGGATGGTCCCCCACGTGAGCGTCAAACTGATACATCCCACAACCCAATCGGACCATTATGAGTTCACCTCGACCCCCAAACGTGCATGCATTCCAATGCCCTTTCCCCATCATTCCCTGTCTGTGCATATGGGTCAACCTAGACCCCAAAACGTCCACCCCAGCGCTACTTGCCCAGTGCGCATGCGCACAGTAACTTTCTAAAAAAATTGCAACGCATGGCCTTGAGACCCCTCCCGTCGTATTCACTATGGCGAGGGGCCCTCGGTGGCCGAGTGGTCTAAGGCGCTTCGCTGGTGACCGCTAGCCTCACACCGCTGAACCGGCACGGGTTCGAACCCAGCTGGTCCATGTGTGAAAGTTTGTCAGTTACTTGCCGAAGGGCGGTGGTTCCCTCCGGGTACTCCGGCTTCCTCCACCAACCAAACTGACTGTCACCATATGAGTGAAACAAACTTGAGTGTGACATTAAGCCAAATTCCCTCCCTCCTCACTATGGCGAGATGAAGAAAACAAGGGGCTACACCCCATACCGCAAATGTCCAGGAGTGGGTTTCCCAGTGGGACCAACATTGTCCACTGCACCGGTATGGATCCAACAGACCAGATCTACCTGAAAGTTTCAAACAAAAATTCACCGCATGGCTTCGAGACCCCTCCCATCGTGTTCTACATCGCGAGACGAAGAAAACAAGATGCCACACCCCATAGTAAAATCCAACAGAAGAAAATTGACCACCCCTATGCATTCCCCGTCGATTCACAGTCACTGGGGCTTATATGTAGGGAAATAACTGGGCCGTCACGTCACCGGAAGTGACCCGGATGTAATATTTGACCCGGACGTCACGCGACCGGATGAGAGGTCATTCGAAACAAGGGGCCACACCCCATAGTAAAATCCTCAAGAAAAAAAAATGACCACCCCAATACTCCTATCTAATACTCCTTGGGACAGTCGCCATCAGAGTTACTGTCCCGTCAGAGTTGTCCTCATTGCGTCCAGAGTGTATAGATGGCGCCACGGGCGTAGAAATAGTACCAGAAATTTTACTCAGGTAACAAATATCTCACCATCATTTTTATAAGGAATTTAGCCTTTTTTTTTTACTACTTATGCAAGTTAAAAAAGATTACATGTATGTGCTGATTGATTTTTTAGTTTTTAATATTTGTATTATGAAAAAC
Organism: Hanleya hanleyi; assembly: GCA_036873755.1. Classification (NCBI taxonomy): domain Eukaryota; kingdom Metazoa; phylum Mollusca; class Polyplacophora; order Lepidopleurida; family Hanleyidae; genus Hanleya; species Hanleya hanleyi. The sequence goes on from JAVTVY010011922.1 coordinate 38,284, forward strand.
ATTACTTTTATTTACAATAATAAAAGTGAACTATTTGCATGGTGCTTCATATGTGTGCAATCTACAAAATATTATGTGCTGACCTGATTGACTTTTTTGTAACTTGTTGTTTTTTTTCTTTAGAAAATAATAAAATAAAATAAAAGTAATAACAGAATGGGCAATATGCATAGATGTATATAATAATTGAATTAATTGATATTTTAATATTATTATCCCACATTAAAGGCTTTATCGGGGGGGGGTATATCTTTTTAGTACACATATTAGTACCAGTAATTTACTTACATGAAGTCCGTATTTTCAAATATAGACAAGCTCTCACAAAGCTGCAAACTAGCTCCCACAGTCTGGTTGTTGAAACTGGGCTATGCCTCAAACCCGAGACTCCCGGGAATCTGAGGTTCAAGTCGAGGACGAAATTCACTTCCTGTGTCATTGCCCTCTTTATGAGGAAGAAAGTCACAATCTTCCGTGCGAGTTAGAGAAAATAATAGATATACCCCCGGGATATGAATGGGAACGTAAATACGCTTCTCAACAAATGGAACAGCCTCCATGGTGGCAAAGTATGTTTTTCAATGTTTTGAGAAACGAAAAGCTCACACTTGAGTTATGTTTGATGGAGTAAATTGCTAACTTCTTATTACATATACAAAAATACATATACACATAGCAGATCTGATTTCTGAATAAGTAGATCTGATTTCTGGGTTAGTATATCTGATTTCTGAATAATCATCAGAAAGATATGTAAGTAGTATACAAAGCGTAAATGGAGGACGTTTGACCTCAGAAATTTGCATATGACCTCTGTGACGTCACGCGACAGCCAATCAGAAGCGAGTATTGTGTCACATGGGGTCATGTGTGGTGGTGGTGGGTGGGTGGTGGGTTTAAGATGGCGGCTGTGGTGGTGGTGGGTGGGTGGTGGGTTTAAGATGGCGGCTGTGGTGGTGGTGGGTGGGTGGTGGGTTTAAGATGGCGGCTGTGGTGGTGGTGGGTGGGTGGTGGGTTTAAGATGGCGGCTGTGGTGGTGGTGGGTGGGTGGGTTTAAGATGGCGGCTGTGGTGGTGGTGGGTGGTGGGTTTAAGATGGCGGCTGTGGTGGTGGTGGGTGGTGGGTTTAAGATGGCGGATGTGGTGGTGGTGGGTGGTGGGTTTAAGATGGCGGTTGTGGTGGTGGTGGGTGGTGGGTTTAAGATGGCGGCTGTGGTGGTGGTGGGTGGTGGGTTTAAGATGGCGGCTGTGGTGGTGGTGGGTGGTGGGTTTAAGATGGCGGATTGTAGAAAAACGTATAAAAGGAGGCGATTTTTAGGGGAGGGGAGTATTCATTGCACTACCCTGCGGAGCACTCTGACTTATCTGACCTGACCAGCCTGCCTGCCTGCCTGCCTGCCTGCTTCACCTCTAGCCAGCCAGCCAGCCTGCTTGCCTGTTTTGTATGAGCTGTGTAGAACCTTTTACTTTTTTTCATTTTACCAGTGCAAATTCACCAGACTTTTACACCGTAGCAGTTGCTCATCAGCCTGAGCCCATAGTCATGGCGTCATCATCATTTTTAGTGAGGCTTGGAAAGTACCGTGTTCGCCTGATTGATGAGATGCAGCATGTGGGCGAATTATGTGATTTCCTTATGGAGGAAAACATACTTCTGAAACAGCGTGTCGAAGATATCATGGCTGAGAAAACCACTTCAGCACAAAACACAGCCCTCATCGATGGTGTACTGCGCTCTACCCCCTACGCATTTCTAGCCTTCGTGGCGGGGTTGAAGATCACGGGAAATGAAGAACTAGCAGATCTACTTGAAGCCGACGTTATACAAGATGATGATATCTTAGTCATGGATACCACCGAAGAGCGTACAGTTAGCAAACGTACGCACACAGCGTCTGGTGTACCTGCCAAACGCGCTGCACGACCCAAACGACCCCGACTAACACCTTTAGAAATACCTGAGTCAGTGCTTCAGCCAGTACTCCAGCAAGTGCCTGAGCCTGTGAAAGAAGAGGTGCAACTTCCTATGTCTGTGCAGGATATCAATAGCATTATTCAGCAGGCCTACCAGGCAGCCCACACGGACATTTGGGAGCTCTCAGCCTATTTAACTGTGAGTGTCAAAGACGAAGAAGTGCATTTTAACGCATCGGGCTTTAACGACAGACCCGGTAGGCATATTGCCATGACCTTAGACACCTGGCAAAAACTGGAGACCCTTGATTACGCCATCGATGCGGTTATTCGCGACCAGGGGAGTGACGAAGCGAAATTTTATGTGGGTGACGACATCTTTGTCAGCTGTGCCTATTTCAACGACCAGCTCCTGGTGCATATCCGTAAATGGAAAATGAGGTTAGATACGCAAGAGCGTGTTACTTGTCCTCAGGGTGTCACCTTGAAATTAACGGCGTGGCGGAAGTTGCAGAGTGTCACAGCTACAATTCGTCAAGCTCTGGCTTACCAGGTGTCTCACTATATTTATAAGAAGTACATCGACACAGTCCTGGATCTTATCAGACCTCGCATTCGACACTTGCGTATCCAAGCATGTGCAGGCTGTGAAAATAACAGTCCGATAAACAAGCATACGTGTGTGGACACTAGTGTACCCTCATACGCACTGATCACTGAGGCACTACAGGCCGTGACCGAGGCGCAAATTGCCCTGGCAGTGGAAGCTGCCTGCCCTCCCAAAATTCCACGTGAAGAGATTACTACCTACATCTACGTGCACCAGGGGCGGAAAGACGATGATGAGTTCAAACAAGTCTTGTTGCAGAACTATTGAACAAGTGTGATGTTGAAAAACATTTACCGTATTCCTACACGTTCATTGAAGTGGCTTGAGAGCGTATAATTGTATTAAAAATTCAGAGTTTTTTACTGTTAATTGTATTAAAATTCAATACTCAGAGTTGAACACGTTCATTCTATTGTCTTGTTGTATAAATATTGAGCATTTTCAAGTTTTATTGCATTGGAACATTCAGACATTATCATCTGCCAGTCTTGCTCAAGCTGAAAATACGGCTTCTCTCTTCACGTATTCCTACACTATGTTCATTTTATGTTCATTGTGCATTGAAGCGCCTTCATAGCGTATAATTGTATTAAAATTCAATACCCTGGTGAACACGTTCATTCTATTTGTGTTAATAAAAAATAGTAGAAAATTAAAAAATGGTTGTTAGTGTTCATTTTTTTTTTTTTTTTTTTTTTTTTTTTTTTTTTTTTTTTTTTTTTTTAATTTCGCCCCCTGTTTCTAGTCCCAAGCCCCTGTGCTGGTTTCAATAATTTCAGTCCGTTATCATTCGGGCTGTAATGTTAATTACTGAGAAGTGTAAAATTAGTATTCTAGTCCCAAACCCCTGTGCTGGTTTCAATAATTTCAGTCCGTTATTATTCGGGCTGTAATGTTAAAAAAAAAATTTAAAAAATTTTTAAAAAATTTTTTTCATAGAGGAAAGGGTGAAGGGAGCTGGTGTTAATTTTTTGGGTGCTTTTTGAGTTAGAAGTTTTCCCTTTCGGAAAGATGGGGTGGCTCTGAAAAGAGCCTTTGTAAAAGTGTTACGACACTTGTTTTAGGAGCAGTAAATTCTCTTTACCCCGGCTACCTGCTTCCTACACACGGGACACTTGATCTTTAAATGCTGTTCGTCCGTTTCAGCGCAGTGGCACATGCCCCCTATACAGGTTAGCGTCACCCAGCATTCTTCACATAGGCATAAATGCCCGCACGGAAATAGGGCGTACAGGCTTTCTTCGTCTGTACACACGCTGCAGCTTGATTTACTTTGTTCCTTCTGTAGGGCTTCTTGTTTTAAAATCATAACGTCCATTTGATCAATGTCTTGTCTCATGCCATTAATCTGTTCGTTGAGGCGGGTTACTTCGGCCCAAGAGCATGGTGGTGGTAGTGCTGTTGTTGTTGTTGTTGTTTCGGCGGTAGCCGACGTGGTTTCGCAAGCCGACGTCGTTATAATCGAAGTTTGAGTAGCCGTTGTATTTGCTGGAGGTCTGTTACTGTTTAACCAGGGGAGTTCTTCTTCCTCATCAGTTATATCCTGATCTTCTTCTTCCAGCACCACCCTCCTGATTTCTTGGTCTTGTTCTTGACTTCGTTGTCTTATCAACCTCGCATCTTCTTCAATTACCTCCCTCCGCAGCTCTTCCAGTTGTTCTTCACTTCGCCGTATCATCGTCTCGTCGGCAATAACCTGCTGAAAGCTTGTAATTATTGCCACTCCACCATTGTTATGTTCATCTCCACTCGTAATCACCTCTCTGTGTTCTCTAGGGTCTCTCGGATCGGTGAAGAGTCTTCGTCTTGTACCCATGATTGTAGTTGTGAATAAATGACAAGATACTACGCGTTATTTATAGTCTAGGCGGCTGTGGTGGTGGTGGGTGGTGGGTTTAAGATGGCGGCTGTGGTGGTGGTGGGTGGTGGGTTTAAGATGGCGGCTGTGGTGGTGGTGGGTGGTGGGTTTAAGATGGCGGCCGGTGTGAGTGAGTGCAAGATGGTGGTATCTGCTAAAAAAAATTTGTGTTTTATTTTTCCAACTTTAAAACGGGATCTCATTTTTTGCAATAAATGTGAGTTCACTGCAGCATGTTTATCGAAAAGAAAAAAAACTAGGAATTTTTTTCCCCATTTAACACCCCATAGCTGTACTCACATTTTTGCCTGCACACTGTATAGTGCTGTGTTACCGTTGCCCAAGGATAAACATTTCCTAGTTTTCTTTCTTTCGATAAACCAGTTACAATTTTTAGGGTCACATTATAAGGCTGTGAGCAACATACTTCACGTATTTTTAGCCAGGAAAACCCATTTATTTCCAGTGTATCGGGTTTTCCACACTACCGTACCATAACGTTACGCGTCCAAAAATCGATAAAATTATTAAAAATAACGGCTTAGTCTATCGCTACCCTGCTAAATTTTAAATGCTACACCATGAGTTGCCTCAGTTCAACTTGAAATAAAATTTATACGTGCACTGGCATTTATTGCAAAATCACACAAGTTTAAAATTGCAAAAGAAACAAAAAAATATTTTCTTCAGCGTAAGTGTAGACAAAACAAATATAACGATTTCGCTGACGTCCGCGCCTTACACTATAAATAGCGCGCAGTATTTACTCATTTATTCACAATTATGCCAGTGTCTACTAGACGTGCACAGTGATGGAGTCATCCCTGGCTGAAATCATGGATATTGACATATCAGACTTCATCACAAATGATGATAATGAAGTACAACTGCTCGGCAACATCATTAATATGGTACATGACGAGCCATGGTTGGATGCTATAATGGAAGACTTATTTACACCTCAACCCCGGGACCACCCTCCAGCAGTCACACCGCATCTTAGAGACCTCCCAGCAGCCACACCGCATCTTAGTGACTTCCCAGCAGCGACATCGGATCTTACCCCAGTCGAATACCAACGTTTTGACGACATAGACCGCGTGTTAGAAACTATGTTGAAACAACAACAACAACAACAAAGCCCCCAAGCTAAAGAAAAAGCAGGAGAAACGGGACAAGAAGAAGAAACGGGACAAGAAGAAGAAGAAGAAGAAACAGAAACCGAAACCGAAACCGAAACCGACACAGAAACAGAAGAAGAAGGAGAAGGAAAAGATCAGGGGAAGAGGAAAGACTTAAAAACCACAGTACCCGAAAAAACCACAGTATCCGAAAAAAGGAAAGACTCAAGAAAAAACAGGAAAGACTCAAGAAAAAACAGGAAAGACGCCAGAAGCGGTAAAAAAGACGCCAGAAGCGGTAGAAAAGACGCCAGAAGCAATAGAAATAGGCAAGAGACAAGAAAAAACAGAAAAGACGCAAGAAAAAAGAGAATAAGAGAGAATACAAGAAAAATAAGCCAAAAAGAAAACGAAGACGTCATCCACTACGCTTCCGCAATAAGAACAACACTGGCATCCAACACAGAACGCCAAGCAGCCTCCTATTTACACTGCGTGGAATGCTGTAACCACTTCGCTAAATACGCTATTTTCCCCTGTGGGCATCAAGCCTTGTGTGTAGTTTGTATACATCGACATGCCCAAATACCAGCGTGTGCGGACGCTTACAAACCCCTAGTGTGTGAATTCATAGCCTTGACATGCCCGGTGTGTACTGTGAGAAGACAACGCCAACAGCCCCCAACGATGTAATCGCTTACATATTCCAAAGGCCCTTTTCAGGGCCACCCCATCTTTCCGAAAGGGAAAACTTCTATCAAAAGCACAAAAAAAAAAAAATAACATCAACTCCCACACACATATAAAAACATTCCGTTATCATTCGGACATGGGTGTCAAATGGGAAAAATTTCCTAGTTTTTTTTCTTTTCGATAAACATGCTGCAGTGAACTCACATTTATTGCAAAAAATGAGACCCCGTTTTAAAGTTGGAAAAATAAAACACACAAATTTTTTAGCAGATACTACTATCTTGCACTCACTCACACCGGCCGCCATCTTAAACCCACCACCCACCCACCACCACCACAGCCGCCATCTTAAACCCACCACCCACCCACCACCACCACAGCCGCCTAGACTATAAATAACGCGTAGTATCTTGTCATTTATTCACATCAAATAAATTTCAGTCCGTTATGATTCGGGCTGTAATATTAATTACTGAGAGAGAGAAAAAAACCTGTGTTTGTAAGAGAGAGATTGGTCCTGAAAAGGACCGTTAATATCGGGCAGGGATTGTTTTTTGGTGTTGCAGTTTGCTAATATTATAGAATAAAGAGGGATAATGTGGGACCTGTTATTTCAATTTGTGCCAAGTTAGAAGCTCTCTTTCGATAGCATTGGTTGGCCCTGAAAAGGGCCGTTAGAGTTCAATTTGATCACCCTGTTTTCTTCAGGAGGGAGTTTTCTTGTCTACTCCCTTACATTTTGCTTACGGAGAAATAACTGTATGGCGTCAGTGTATATCTGTATTGACCCTCTTCTTCTTCTTCGGCAGTAATGGGGAGATCTTGCAGGAAATTGGCAGGAGCTATTCTGTGTTGGCCCTCTTCGTGGTTGTCCTCTTCGTAGTCAGTAATGGGGAGGTCTTCCAGGGGGAAATTGACGGGAGCTATTGGTGATATATTCACATAGTCCGGCTGGACTGATGGCTCTTGTTGTTGTTGTTGACGAGGGGCCAGAAGCGGAGGAGGGGGAGGGTGCGTTTCTTCCTGCATGGTTCTTTGTAATAACTGCAACCATCCCTCCTCGCTGATGGTTCTCGATGAATTTATGAGCGTCCGCAGATTCTCCGCTGTTCCTCCCGATACGTCTTCGTTGTTTAGTAGTCGGTTACTCCACCCCGTAAATTCTGCCAACCAGAAATCCTTAATAGCTGCTAGCATGGCCTTCTTCTGCCGTCGTGTTATTCTACTCACTCGCCCGGAGGCCTTGGTCGTTGACATTTTGGCTGCTATACGGCGGTTCATTTTTCTTCTATGTTCATAGGTGTTATCACGGCAGTGAAAGGTTTTGGAATGGCCCGCATCAAGCCCCCCGCTGGCTTTTATAAAAATTGCGCGGACGTCAGCGAAATCGTTATATCTGTTTTGTCTACATTTACGCTGTAGAAAATATTTTGTGTTTCTTTTCCAATTTTAAACGGTTGTCATTTTGCAATAAATGTCAGTGCACGTATAAATTTTATTTCAAGTTGAACTCAGGCAACTCATGGTGTAGCATTTAAAAATTTAGCAGGATAGCGCTAGACTAAGCCACTATTTTAAATAATTTTATCGATTTTTAGACGCGTAACGTTATAGTACGGTAGTGTGGAAAACCCGGTACACTGGAAATAAATGGGTTTTCCTGGCTAAAAATACGTCAAGTATATTGCTCACAGCCTTATAATATCACCCTGAAAATTGTAACTGGTTTATCGAGAGAAAACTATAGAAAACTATAGAAAAAAATAGCCTTCGTTTCAGTGCAGGGCCAACGTGCAGAGTTCCGAATCATTTTGGTGCACTGTGGATGACGCCATCTAGCGGCCGTTACAGGCACTGAGAATGGAATGTCTGTCGGCTTGAAGGGGTCATCTGCTAATGACCAATAGGCCGGTGAAGCGTTTGGAGACCATTTCAATGTTGCCTTCTCTCCCACCTGTGAGCGAATTCTTAATTGTTACAGTCCAGGCACAAATGACACGCAGATGTAGCGTCGCAAATGTTCTGAAGTATATTTGTCTTGGAGCGAGTCTACAAAATTGCATTGTAATCTCAATTTAATTATTTTCTAGAACAGGGTACGGGTACGATACGATACGAATTTTATTACGATGAAATATTTTTTTTTGCTCACGAGTCATTAGCAAGAATCCATATATACACATTTGCCTGATCGGTGTTTTGTCATTCACCACTATGGCAGCGCACGGAACGGAGCTCGCCTTCTTCCAACTCACGTCTGACGTCATTCTCATCGTCTATGACCATGAACTGCAGCTCATCGAAGAACATCCCTGAGAGGTGAAGCTATGTTTAAGCCTACCAGGCTGGACTCTATTGACACGGTTGTTACAGGGAAAAGAGCCCGAAGTCGATTTCATGCACGTGGGAGTCGGTGTTTACCTGCGAAGTGGTAGAGATGATTCTTTTTTTCCCCGGTTAGAACAGTGTGGTGGTACCTCTATCCTACTCCGGCCGGCATTATGGCAGGCGCTGAAAGCTATTATCACCGACGTCCACGACGTACTCTACCCTGAGGCCAACTCTGTAGCCACGCGCACTCTTACAGCGGACTGTACCCTATTGTTGTACCCCCAACGCGTGGAGCTCATCGATGACGATAGTCGATGTTGGTGTACGTCTGAACCAGCGCGTGTCTCTTTATCCCCGGAAGGCTGGATTACCTTGAAACGTGTGTTATGCGGTAACCTCGACGGGGATAGCATTCACCTGTGTGACGACGTCTACATTTTCCGTGGTCCCTATTTTGCTCGACTCCTCTGTCTCAAGCGAGGTGGTTTTACTCTGGACCCCGATCTATGGACGGCTTTGCAACAAGTAGTCCCCATGGTCGATGAAGTACTCTCTCCACAGGAGCCTCTCACAGAATAGTACGACTCATGTCTGTACCTGACACTATAAATACCAGGGGTGAGACAGAGTGTGTGTCATTCACCGTTCGACATTTAGAGCAAGCATGTCACCCGACCTACGAGCCATTCTGCCCCTTACACCCCAGGCGGGGTTACACGTCTATGAAGATAAAGTTACCCTGGTGAAAGACTGTGGAGCTATTTGCTGGGCGCCCGCTGAGACTCTATCGAATACGGTGACGCTACAGCGTGACGGCTGGACTAAATTTAAACGGGTGTTGAGCGGTGAGTTCGACGGACACCTCATCCACATAGACAATGCCATCTACGTATATACCGTACCTCCCCTCTTCGCACGTCTGGGCCGCTACCAAGACCCTACGCGAAGTTTCACCCTAGGCCCCTCTCTGTGGTCAGCCTTGGAGAAAGTAGTGCCTATTGTGGACCAGCTGTTTACACCGGACGAACGATCATCAGACGAGTTGGCGTGGGCTCATGCTATGGAGGACGCGCTGGCTGAACCCCATGAAAAACAACATGAATCCGATACAGCCGGGGAAGACGAAAGTACTATATCTATAGGATGCACAGAGGCTAGAGTGTCAGTGTCACCTGATGAAGCGAACACACATGACGGGGACCCAGGGGCACCCGGATGAGGGGTAAGAAGACCGTGATGAGGCGGTCCCGAAAGGTAAAAAAGGGGTCAGCATCTACAGTGAACAAGGTGTTAACCGATTTGTATTACAACCCTACCAGTCCAGCCGCGTATAGCGCTGTGGGAGCGCTCGCTCGAGCTGTCCATTCCCAAGGTATCAGTCGAACTGAAGTTCGAGACTGGTTAAAAACCCAAGACACTTATAGTTTACATCGAGCAGCCCGACGACATTTTCGCCGTAACCGAATCATCGTAGGAGGCATAGACGCACAATGGCAGGCTGATTTAGTGGATATGAGTCGATTTGCACCTCACAATGATGGACATCGGTACATGTTGACCTGTATCGATATTTTATCCAAGTATGCCTGGGTACTACCCATTCGCACCAAAACAGGAGAGAATCTAGTACGGGCGTTCCAGCAGATTTTCAAGACAGGGCGCAAACCCCTTTATTTGCAAACGGATGAAGGCACAGAATTTCTCAACCGACCCTTTCAAGCCTTTCTTAAGAAACAGAAGGTATTTTTCTTCCATACGTACAACGAGACCAAAGCCTCTGTGGTGGAACGATTCAATCGCACCTTCAAAGGACGAATGTACAAGTATTTTACCGCCCAAAACACCCGACGGTACATCGATGTACTACCTCAACTGGTGCAAGGGTACAATCGAGCCTATCATCGCAGTATCCAGCGAGCTCCCCTCGATGTGACACAACGCAACGAACATCAAGTGCGTGGTACGCTGTACTCACCCAGTCCACCACCACCACTCACGTCACCCCGTTACAAACGCGGAGATGTGGTACGGATCAGTAAAGTGAAAGGCCAATTTGAGAAAAGTTACTTCCCCAACTGGAGTGACGAGCACTTTGTCATCGTTCGCCATAAACCTCGACAGCCACACGTCTATCAACTGGAAGATCTACAAGGAGAAACACTGCAAGGCACGTTTTTACGAGGCGGAATTACAACCCATAGTGAAAACACCGAAAGACTACTACACGGTGGAAAAGATTTTGAAAACGGAACGTCGACGTGGCATCCCCTATCATTTCGTCAAATGGCAAGGGTGGCCCCGTTCGTTTAATTCCTGGGTGTCAGGCCGTGACATGAAACGCCTATAAATTCTAACCCCTATCACCGCCATCCTTCAGTGTAGGGTTGTACCATGGGTAGTGCACATCTACCCTTACTGTTACGAACTCGAAAAGCACAAGTGGGTACTATAGTGTGTCTAGTAGTGCTTATGGGTACGTTATTTGGAGGCGTGTTCTACGATTTGGCGTACGTGATATCCTGTTTCAACACCCTGCTTCCCACAATTCCACCTCAGTCATCCACCACTTCGACCACCACTACGACGCTGCCTACGCCATCCAAGACGTCAAGGTACCGCCACGTATCAACCCAGACACCTACGTCTACCACGCCGTCTACTCCATCCACCACATCACCTGACCACCACATCCATCCACCTACGCCTACCACGCCCCGTACTACTACTACTACGACGCTGCGTACTACGACGCCACGTGATCCTCCGTCACCCCTGAGAAGCGACGATCCTTCCAGCCCATCACCACCACCTAGTACCACCATCACCACTACGACTCCTACGACGCTAAACACATTTAGAGTGCACGAATCACGTTTACCACGGCAACGGTATCCGTTCGACTACGATCCCCGGTGGGATCCACGAGAACGGTTGTGGGCCTCTGAACGCCGAGCGCAAATCACCAAATAAAAAAAACTATGGATCCTCGGTGGCAGCATCCTTTTACGTGTCTCATCGCTGGACCGACAGGGTCGGGAAAAACACACTTCGTTCAACGTCTAATCCAACACGGGTCAGCCCTCATTTCACCTCCTCTAGCTCGCATCCTGTGGTGTTATGGCGCTTGGCAACCCACGTACGAGGAACTGGCACGTGTACCGGGACTCACCTTAATGGAAGGCTTACCCCCTGAGGATACGCCCAAAGACACGTTGGTGGTGGTGGACGATCTCATGACGGAAACGGACAGTCGAATCACCCGTCTCTTTACCAAAGGAAGCCATCATCGTCGGTTGAGCATCATCTACATCGTGCAGAATCTCTTCAGTAAGAACAAAGAGCACAGGAACATTAGTTTGAATGCTCAGTATGTGGTGTTATTCAAAAACCCCAGAGACGCTTCCCAAATTACGCACCTGGCCCAACAGATGTACCCTAAAAACACGGCCTTTGTACGAGAAGCCTTTGAAGATGCTACCCAACGAGCTCACGGGTATCTACTCATCGACTTGAAACAAGACACTCCCTCATCCCTTCGATTGCGTACCCACATTTTTCCCGGAGAGGTGCAGACGGTGTACACACCCAAATAAAAGAAGAAGACAATCCACTCTAGCCGCCACTCATCATGTCTGCACGGGTACGCAAGCACGCGCCGGCCCTCCGCGTATTACGCAGCGCGCCACCGGAGGTGGGCCGGGCCCTGGTGCGCGGGGCGGATCCCGACTTGGTACGGTGTTTGTGTGAAGTGGCGCATAATGTGTTAAAAGGCAATGTTCCGCTCAGTCCTCTGCAGAAAGGGAAATTGCAACGGCACAAGGCGGGTCTTCGAACGTTGGTGAAGAAGACGGGTAGTGTCAAGAAAAAGAAACAGGTGTTACAGCGAGGTGGATTTCTCGGCGCACTCCTCGCACCCTTAGCCGCTACTGTACTGGGGCCGTTACTAGGCTCCATCTTGGGACGCTAACGTCATGGAACATACCAAAAAAATGATGCTGGTCGAACCTCGACTGTTACAGAGTTTGCAATCACCCTATCCCGTGCCTGCCACAGTGCAACAACTGCAGTCTCTGGATGAAGAGATGAATAGTATACTCCAACGTCGACTACCCGATCACGAGAAAATTCAACTCTACCGTCATACGCTGAACC
>JAVTVY010011924.1:0-54193 GCA_036873755.1 Hanleya hanleyi
TCTTGCTTCTATGTTTCCGTGCATGCACGGACATGTCCGTGCAAATACTTCGTAAGCAATAACTTCTAAATGCTTCGTCGGATTCCTCCGAAATTTGGCATCTGCATTCTTTGCGACAATACGTCTCTTGGTATTACGTTTCAGCAAGATCCGCCAGTAGGTGGCGCCACTGGGTCTTGTTCCAATCTTTAGTGCATGTCCGTGCAAATACTTCGTAAGCGATAACTCTTAAATGCTTTGTCGGATTCCTTCGAAATTTGGCATCTACATTCTTTGCGACAAGACGTCTGTTGGTATTACGTTTCAGCAAGATCCGCCTGTAGGTGGCGCCACTGGGTCTTGTTCCAATCTTTAGTGGATGTTCGTGCAAATGCTTCATAAGCGATAATTCCTAACTGCTTTGTCGGATTCCTCCGAAATTTGGCATCTGCATTCTTTGCGACAAGACGTCTGTTGGTATTACGTTTCAGCAAGATCCGCCTGTAGGTGGCGCCACTGGGTCTTGTTCCAATATTTAGTGCATGTCCGTGCAAATACTGCGTAAGCGATAACTCCTAAATGCTTTGTCGGATTCCTCCGAAATTTGGCATCTGCATTCTTTGCGACAAGACGTCGCTGGTATTACGTTTCAGCAAGATCCGCCTGTAGGTGGCGCCACTGGGTCTTGTTCCAATCTTTAATGCATGTCCGTTCATGTTTGTTCAAATCCTTCGCGAGCGATAACTTTCGAACAATTTGTCGGATTTCTTTGAAATTTGGTAAATGCATTCCCTGCGACAAAACACCGTTGGTGGTGCGTTTCAGCAAAATCCACCCAGAGGTGGCGCCACTAGAGTTCATTCCATTATTCCATGCTGCAAGTGATAACTTAGAAACACTTGGTCGAATTTCTTTGAAATATCCTACATATGTACCTTTCTGGGTAACATGAGAAACGTTGCGGCTCATCGGATTCCTCTCAAATTTGGCATGCATTTACCATGCCAGGAGCTGTTGCTTGGGATTGCCTTTCGCTCACTTGCACTCACAGGTGGCGCCACCTGGTGGCAACATCACAAATTCGTTTCCGGGTAATAACTTGAGAACTGACCATCGGATTCTTCTCAAATTTTGTATGAATGTACCGTGACATAAGATGTCGCTTGATAATGCATTTCACTGACTTGCGCATAGAGGTGGCGTCACCTGGTGTCAAAATCTAAATTTGGTTTCTGGCCAATAACTTGAGGACCCTCATCGGATTCTTCTCAAATTTGGTATGCAGATGTCCCCACGATACCATGTTCCTTGGGATTGTATTTTTCCCGCTTCTGCCTACAGGTGGCGTCTCCTGGTGGAAAAATTTGTTTCCGGGCAATAATTTGGCAACTGCTCATCAGATTATTCTCAAATTTTGTATTCATATGTGACCCGCCCCAAATAACATGAACACCGGTGGGCATCTAGTACCGGCAATAACTTGAGGACCCCTCTTCAGAGTCTCAAAGTTCATATGCCGATACCATGACATGAGATGTCATTTGGGATTGTGTTTTGCCTGCTTGCGCCTACAGGTGGTGACTCCTTGTGGCAAAGTCTAAATTTGGTTTCTGGGCAATAGGTTGAGGATGCCTTCATATTCTTGTCAAATTTAGTTTGCAGATAATATGCCAAGTAGTAGGTAAACCGCAAATTCTAGCCGATTTATGCAAATGAGATGACGTCACGTGACTGACCTTTCCCACCTCCAACACAGAAGAGTTCCAATCTAGGGGGAGGTAACTGCGGGTCACTATAGCTCCGGCAAAGGGCCCCTGGGCATGTATTCTTCCGCGGTGATGCGGTCTGGCGGTGATGCGGTCGCGGAAGAAAGCTTCCGCGGAGAAAAAGTAGTCCCCAGACTGGAAATACGCTGCATGGTCCAATGGGGTCGAGTGAGGTATCCATGTGAAGCATTCGTGAAGGGGCATCTGATGGGGTGGGTGTGGGGTTGAAATATCGTCATTCTGCGCATGCGCAGTATATAAAACTGAAATTCCCGCTCTTTTATGCAAATGAGATGACGTCACAGAGCTCTCGTCCAATCAGAAGCGAGTATTTTGACCCGGTGCATTATGGGCCATATCCAAGATGTGACCTGGTCTATAAAACACGTCCCTCGGCATCCCACACCTTCATTTCTACGGTTGCAGAGCCATGGCGGACATCCAGCCCCATGCGACTCGCATTTTACAGTACGCCACCGTGGTGAATTCATTCACGGGTTACCGAGCAGTGGTCCGGTCCATGTTTGCAGATGGCGACGACAACGAGGGACGACGCCAGATCCTGAACGAGTTCACAGAAGCGGTCCTCCACAGAGTGCACTCGATGGAGAGGCGTGCCATTACTCACCACTACTGGACTATGACAGCCATCCTTGATGCTCGGGCTATGGACCACGAGCGCTCACGCCGGAACCAGCACCGGCTGGTTGGCCTCATACTAGTCTGTGCCCTATTGACCCTGGCGCTGTGGTATTGACACTATAAATACCAGGGTCAGACAGAGTGTGTGTCATTCACCGTTCGACATTGGAGCAAGCATGTCATCCGTCCTACGAGCCATCCTGCCCCTTACACCCCAGGTGGGGTTACACGTCTATGAAGATAAAGTCACCCTGGTGGAAGACCGGGATGTCTGTGGGTGGGATCCGGAGTCCACATCCACTACGGTCACGCTACAGCGTGACGGCTGGACCAAATTTAAACGGGTGTTGAGCGGCGAGCTCGATGGACACCTCATCCACATAGACAATGCCATCTACGTATACCGTGGGCCTTTCTTCGCACGCCTGGGCCGCTACCAAGACCCTACGCGAGGCTTCACCCTAGACTCCGATCTGTGGACAGCCTTGGAGAAAGTGGTGCCTATTGTGGACCAGCTGTTTACACCGGACGAACGATCATCAGACGAGTTGGGGTGGGCTCGTGCTATTGAGGACGCGCTGGCTGAACCCCATGAACAACTGTCTAGTCATGAACCCGACCACGATGCCATTGATTACCCGGCTGAACTGAGTCAACACAACGGTGGTAGAAACTTGTTATAAATAAACCATACTCTCCGGGTCCATCATCATTGTGTCACCATGAAGCGCTGGGAGAAGGTGTTGGATAACTTATACTACAGTCCCGACAGTCCGGCGGCCTATAGTGCCTTGTCGGCTCTCTATCGAGCGGCCAAACCCCAGGGGATACAACGTGCCCAAGTCCGAGATTGGTTAAGAAAACAAGACACCTATACCTTACATCGATCTGTCCGTCGCCATTTTCTACGGAACCGGGTCATCGTGGGAGGAATAGATGCCCAGTGGCAAGCGGATTTGGTCGATATGAGCGCCTTTGCCAAACACAACGATGGGAATCGGTATATCTTGACGTGCATCGATATCCTATCGAAGTATGCGTGGGTGGTACCCATCCGGACGAAAACGGGGGCGAATCTCATAGCGGCGTTCAAAGACATCTTCAAGACCGGGCGCAAACCTTTGTATTTGCAAACCGACGAAGGCACGGAATTCCTCAACAGACCGTTCCAAGCCTTTCTGAAAGCCCAGAAGGTCTTCTTCTTCCATACGTACAACGAGACCAAGGCATCCGTGGTGGAAAGGTTCAACAGGACATTTAAAGGTCGCATGTATAAATATTTCACCTATAAGAATACAAGGCGGTACATCGATGTTCTCCCGAAACTGGTGAGGGGTTACAATCGAGCCTATCATCGAAGTATACAGAGAGCCCCCATTACCGTGACCCAACGCAATGAAGCCCAAGTCCGGTGTGTCTTGTGCCCCAGGCCATCGCAACCAGCACCGAAGGAGATGTTCAAGGTCGGGGACCCTGTACGGATCAGTAAAGTCAAGGGCAAGTTCGAGAAAAGTTACTTGCCCAACTGGAGCGATGAGCACTTCCTGATTAAACGGCGCCTACCCCGACAGCGGCGAGTCTATGAACTGGAAGATCTTCAAGGGGAACCGTTGCTAGGCACGTTTTACGAGATGGAATTACAGCCTGTCGTAAAATCACAGCAAGACTACTACACGGTGGAGCAGATTTTGAAAACGGAACGTCGACGTGGCAAACTGTTTCATTTCGTGAAATGGCAAGGCTGGCCCAGTTCCTTCAATTCCTGGGTCGCTGCCAACCAGGTGAAACGACTATAAAGCCAGACACCACTACCGTCCTCCTTCATTCCACGTCCAACCATGAACACGGTGCAACCGTCTCTGAACACAGCGTCTTCCAAAACGCGCAAAGTGCAAGTAGGCTTTGGTGTACTAGTGCTAACCCTGCTGAGTGTGTTGTACGGAGGTGTGTTTTACGACGTAGCCTATGTCAGCACGTTACTTAACCAACTGAGAACACCAGCCATCAGTGAAACCGGTCTACAGAGAGCACCAGTCGTATCCAGCCCAGTCACCACCACCTCCACACCCCGTGTACAAGCCACAACGAGTGTAAGCTCCACACTTACACCAAGAACACCCACTACGTCTGAAGACCCACCGGATTTCA
Source organism: Hanleya hanleyi (assembly GCA_036873755.1). Classification (NCBI taxonomy): domain Eukaryota; kingdom Metazoa; phylum Mollusca; class Polyplacophora; order Lepidopleurida; family Hanleyidae; genus Hanleya; species Hanleya hanleyi. The sequence goes on from JAVTVY010011924.1 coordinate 4,536, forward strand.
TCCCTCACAGTGAACCGACAACGACGACGACCCACGTTGTACCCATCACCACCATCATCATCCCTGAACGTGAACAGACAACGACAACCGACGTTGTGCCCACCACCACTCCAGTTCACTCGTACCAAATTTACAAGAGCGGGTTACCACGACAGCGGATACACCTCCAACCATGGACCCTCGGTGGCAGCATCCCTTCACCTGCGTCATCGCAGGACCGACGGGCTCCGGCAAAACGCACTTCGTCAGGAAGCTCCTTCAACACGCCGACAGCATGATCACTCCACCCATTGCCAGAGTCGTGTGGTGTTACGGAGAATGGCAGGAAGCGTATGCAGCAATGCCCCACATCACGTTCGTGGAAGGCCTACCTAACCTGGCCGATTTGGAACCCGACACCTTGGTGGTTCTGGATGATCTCATGGCGGAGACGGATGCACGGGTCACCCAACTCTTTACCAAAGGCAGCCATCATCGACGGCTCAGCATCATCTACATTGTGCAGAATCTGTTCAGTAAAAACAAAGAACATCGGAACATCAGCTTAAATGCCCACTACATGGTGGTCTTCAAAAACCCGAGAGATACCACTCAACTGCTGCACCTGGCGAGACAGATGTATCCCGGCCGCACACCGTTTGCATTGGAAGCCTTTAAAGATGCCACAACCCCTCAGCACGGGTATATGCTCTTCGACCTGAAGCAAACCACCCCCGACCACCTTCGACTACGGACCGGCATCTTTCCCGGAGAGACTCACCACGTGTACATGCAAAAATAATGTAAACACACCTACAGTGGCTCCCCCAGCTGGGGTGTGTGTGTGTTTTGATGATGGGGATAATAAAAAAGAATGAATACCACAGCAGGGTTATGTTCTCTGAAGTAGATAAAAAGAGCAGAATTGTGGGTTCTAGCATTAGTTGTACAGGATGTCTGCGCGAGTACGGAAGCACGCTCCCACGCTCCGTGTATTGAAGACGGCCCCACCCGAGTTAGTCCGAACCATTGTACGCGGTGCGGACCCTGCTCTCGTGTGCTGTCTGTGCGAGATTGGACTCAATATCTTAAAAGGCAACGTACCGCTGACTCCGGCTCAGAAGACCAAGTTGACCAAGCATAAGACAGGTCTAAGAACCTTAGTCCAGAAGCGAGTGTCTCAAACACAAAAGAAAAAGGTGTTACAGCAAGGCGGATTTCTCGAGGCTATCTTAGCACCGTTGGCCGCTTCCGTGTTGGGTCCAGTATTGGGTGGACTCTTCGGCCGACAATGAACCACACGAAAAAAATCGAACCTCGGCTCCTTCAAAACCTCCAATCGCCCTACCCTGTCCCTTCTACGGTGAAGACGATAAACACCCTCGATGGAGAGATGCAACAGATCTTACAGAGACCGGGGTTAAGCGATAGTGAGAAAGTACAACGGTACAATGAGACGCTTCAGCGGTACATGACGTTCATGGACCAATACAAAACCCTCTCTGCTCCAGCACCACCACCATCACCACGTGACACACCGCCGACCTCAGCACCGCTCCAACAGCCGGGTGGAGTACCTTCCACAGCCCCACAGTGGGTCGAAGACGAAGTCCTGAAGAGTGTACCTGCCTCGTTCAAGAAACAAGCTGGCCTGGTATTACAACGAATGAAACAGAATCCTAACATGACTTGGAATGATAAAGGCGAACTCCTGGTACAGAATCAGGTGGTCCCCGGGACCCACATGACGGATTTAGTGAATGACCTGATGCGTCAACGCAGGACGCACACGAATCCTCGAGGATGGGAGGTCTTCGCTCAAGGCTTGAAAGACATGCATGTACCACAGGAATTGGTGGGGAACCCCGAGCGCTGGGCCTTTATGCAGAATGTGAGTACACCACCAGAACCTTGGGAACCGGAGTCACCACCCAAATCACCACCACGGCGGGCACCTACGTTTTCACCCCTTTTACCACGCCACCACCTGCAACCACCAAGAGCTAAATCACCGCGACCATCACGACGATTAGCGCCCAAGGGCTGGGAGAAGTATTAAAACCAACAGCAGCAGCAGGACAGCTCAGTCATCATGTTTTACCTCACCCTACCCAGTAACAGCTCGGCTGATGTGTTTCCTGACAACACCTTGACCAAGTACGTGACCCAGTTACCGCAACCGTTGCATTTACCTGGACGCTGGGAATGTGGACTCGTGGATATCCAATACCCTTACTCGTGGTACAACGTGCGAGCCAATGAAGTATGGTACGAGGTGACCTACGAAGGACAAGAAACTCGACTCAAACTACCCGAAGGTCAATACGATACCCCCAAGGAGTTCATGGGTGGGCTGAGAAGTCTGATGCATTATAAGTCTCTACGAGACGTCACGAATACTTCGAAACCCATCAAATCTTTCCCCTTCAAAAATCATGTGGACTTCGATTACAACGCACACAACGACAAGGCCAATCTCACGCTCAGCCCCAACGTGAGTGTCGAACTCAGTCTTACCCTACAGCAAATGCTGGGTTTCAATTACCAGGGGTACGCTGGCCCCACCGGCGAGATAGCCCACATCCCGATGGACATGCGTGGTGGTATGTATGGCCTGTACGTCTACTCGGACGTGGTCGATGCACACATTGTCGGCGACAGCAACGTACCTCTACTGCGCGTCTGCCCGGTGAAAGGCACGTATGGAGCTCAAGTCACCCACAGTTTCAGGCATATCGTGTATCTACCGGTCAGTCAGACCGATATTAGCTCCATCGTCATCGATATAAGAGACGACACGGGACGACCGGTGGCATTCGAACGAGGAAAAGTGGTGCTGACACTTCATTTCCGTCAAGTCCGAGCGGTTCACTTTGCATAATGAAGGTGCCTTATCAATGCCATACAGCCAGTTACGTCGATCATTACACCAAACAGGCCGGGGGTAACTTTCCTGTCTTTGCGGGTACACGCATGCAACGAGGACATGGACTGGGGAACATACTCGGGAGCATCGTCAAAACGTTCCTGCCCTTGGTGACGCGTGGGGTCAAAGCGATCGGCAAACAAGCGGTGCGCAGTGGACTGCAAGTGGCCGGTGATGTCTTGGGGGGTACGGCACCCAAAGAATCCTTGAAACGGCGGGCCAAAGAAGCGGGAGGCGTCTTGGTGGCCAAAGCACAACGCACCGTAGGGAATAAAAGAGCTGCCCCACCGAGACCACGCACCAGTCGACGACCGACCCAGCGACGACGCACATCGAAGAAGACCAAGGATATCTTTTCTTAAAGATGGCTTTCATCCATGCCGAGTCGTGTCCTTCTACCAACAGTGAATTTGATTTATGGACCGTCCCACCTACTCAGACCAGTGCCGAAGAGGGTCAATGGGTGGAACATCTGCCCCTTTCCAGCATTACAGCCACAGGCCCCATTGAATTCACCATCACCAACGCAGATACGACCTACCTGGATTTAGCCCATACGTACCTATATGTGAAAGCTAAAATCACCAATAAAGATGGGACAGTCCTGAAAGCAGAGGCACCCGTGGGTCCAGTGAATCTCTGGCTTCATTCGCTATTCCAGCAAGTGGATATAGCCCTGAGTGATAAACTGGTGAGCGCCTCGACGAACACGTACCCGTACCGAGCCTACATCGAAACACTGTTATCCTACGGGCGTGACGCTAAAAAGTCGTATTTGACAGCCCCGTTGTTCTACCGAGATACCCCAGGCAACATGGAAGCGAGTCCTGATAACGCCGGCTATACGGAGAGAGTGGATGCCACAGCAGAGAGTCACTCGGTCGATATGATGGGACGTCTGCATGCGGACTTATTCATGCAGGACCGATACCTCTTGAATGGAGTACCTGTCAAAATACGACTAGTGCGCGCAACGCCTGCGTTTGCCTTGATGGCCCCGAATGAGGACCTCGAGTATAACATTGTCATCCAAGAGGCAAGTCTGTTTGTACGCAAAGTGAAACCCAGCCCAGGTGTACAGTTGGGGCACATCAGAGCCTTGGAGAAAAAACCAGCCCAGTACCCCATTCGACGAGTACAGACCAAGGTCTTTTCCGTTCCTAAAGGCAATATGATTGTCAATCAAGAAAACCTGTTCCTGGGGGATTTGCCCAAGCGTTTAACCCTAGCCTGTGTGGAGAACGTGAGTTATAATGGGACTCTCTCGAGGAATCCGTTCAACCTAAAAGCGTTCAACATCAATTTCGTGGCCCTGCATGTGGATGGCCAACAGGTACCGGCACGCCCCTTACAACCTAACTTTGGAACGGACAATTACATCCGGAGCTATTGGAACCTCTTCACAGCAACTGGCCAAATCAACCAAGACGAGGGAAATATGATCAGTCGAGACGATTTCGGCAGAGGGTACACATTGTTCTGTTTCGATCTGACTCCCACCTTAGACAACGATCATCAACTGAGTCTCATCAAGAAAGGCAACTTACGCTTGGAACTGCACTTCGGGACACCTTTACCGAAAACCATCAATGTGATCTGCTACGCTGAGTTTGACAACATCATTCAAATCGATAAAAGCCGTAACGTGCTGTGTGACTTCGCCACCTAACATGGATACAGACCAGATAACCACGGTGCTGGAGACTGACCCAGGAACACGTAGGGTCTTTCAAGGAGTGTTCGCCCGAGATGTGTTCCCATTAGACCGTGTGTATCCGGCTGCTTACGTCCTGAATACAGACCCGATGGATCGGCCCGGTCAACACTGGGTGGCCGTGTACTTGACAGAAGAGCAGGGTGAATACTTTGATCCGTACGGCCTACCACCCCTGCATCCCGATTTAACAGACTTCATGGATCAAGGCACAGAGACGTGGTGTTGGAATACTAAAACGTTGCAAAGCCTGGACAGTATGGTGTGCGGACAATATTGCTTGTTTTACCTGTACCATCGATGCCGGGGAAGACCCTTATCTACCATCGTCCACATGTTTGACGAGTACCCCAAGGCCGAGGACCGAGATGTACTCGTCTATGACTGGGCCGCCCATCATTTCAATGTACAAGTCCCGTTCTGGGCTTGAATTCTTTCAATGTACATACGCCCGCTGTTCTGGGCTTGAATTAATTACAAGCCCCTTGTTCTGGGCTTCAGTTTTCACGTGGTTGTTCTCACGTTGTTGTTGTTCACTGAATAAAAAAAATGAGATCTCACCAAAAAAAAAAAAAAACCTGTCTTGTGTGTTTTATTCATAATGCATCTGAAGATTCAGTCAAACTGAAATCAGTGGTGTAGGATGGGGCCAAAATGTCACCCATCAAGGTTAGAATGCAAGCGCACTATAGTAAAAAATAGAGAGCCAATGAAATCAGCCCACAGACCAAGTACGTGTATTTGGTCTAGGTTTGGAGCGGGCATTTCATTGAGGTACGTGTATACGGTGAGTGAAGAGACTCGTCCAACACGTATAGATTATGACTATAAGTTCTTTGTATTCTTCGAACCTTACCGAAAGGGAGACCGTTTGACAGGTGACCTTTTGATCCGCGCGTGCGCACTGCCGGGGATGACGCGCGCACTGCCGGGGATGACGCGCACTTCCGGGGATGACGCGTGATGACGCGCGCGCCGCTCGCGCTGGGGCCAGGGCGGGCCGGGAAAGTTGGAGGTCGTGTTTGAGCATTCTGAAAAACCGGAAGCGACGTCATTTTTACACCCGGGTGAATTCACCCCAACCGGAAGTGACGTCACACGCACTTGCGCAGACCCACCCCACCACGTGAATGTTAGTCCAGCTGGATGCTCCCCAACCTGGGCTTCACATGGATACCTCACTCGACCCCATAGGCCCATGAGGGGCTGGCCTAGACCCCAAAAACGTCTATGTCCATACGCTTGGGCTACCGCGCATGCGCAGAATGACCCTATGTCAATCCCACATCCACGCCATCAGACACTCCCTCACATAGGCTTCACATGGATACCTCACTCGATACAATCGGCCCATTAGAGGCTCGCCTGGATCTCAAAACGGTTATTTCGATAATATGGCCTGTCTGCGCATGCGCAGACTATTGAAAACAAACAATATACTAGTCCAGTCCTTCACGAGAGCTTCAAAATAAGACCTCACTCTACCCAATCGGGCCATTAGAGGTGCATGTCTACCCCGTATGGATTTATACATACATTGGGCTAATATCCCAGTATATGAGTGTATATGGGTCTATATGGATCTATATACAAGCCTACCCGGTACTTTCATAGTTTTTTCCATCGTATTCTACATGATCAACCTCATAGCTCATAGTAAAAGCCATAAAAAAAAAAAAACGACCACCCCTATACCCCATACAGGCCAAATATAGCGGGACATCATCTTCGCCTGGGAATTGGTCTAGTCCGAGTTGTCTCCCTTGCATCAAAGCGTATAGATGGGGCTGTGGTTTATTATCCGGGAAACCGGGGGAATTGACCTTGGGCAGCCATTTTTCTTAGCGTTTGTTACATAAAACAGACCTGTACGGAATATTTCCACTCTTTCAAATCGTTCATACCCAACAAAATTATATCAAACTAATTCATGCATTCAAATGTAAGTGATTCATATACCGCGGAAGACCACATGAACGTCCCACCGATGACGTTCGATGATCGTTCGTAATTTTTCTTTGCTGGTGCAAACTGGACAATAAATGCTCGACACTGGGGTGGCACTCGATCATAGACTGGCCGCAATATATGTATATTGGTGTTCATGGGTTGAGCTATTTGGTGTAAAATGTCTGTGGAGCGGGTTCCCCGTGTTTTGTAAAATACGATCTGCCAAACTAGAAAAATAAATTTTCCCCGCCCCGTTCCATTGAACACAGTGTTTCACGCTGACAGTTGTATTTTAAAAATTCAGATCTCATCAACCAGAACGTCTTATGTGCTGGCAGTTCATGACAATATCGTAAGATATATATACTTCCTAACCTTAGTTGGATTCGTCATGAAATCATTTAGAAATAAGTAATTCGAGCACTTTTTGTGACATAGCAAAACGAAGATGACAGCCGTTTCCCTATACTCTGCGATGGTTTACACGAAAAACCGGCTCAGTTATAAACATCCATATCTCCGTAAATATGAAATGTCCAAACTTTTTACGTCAAGACAATATTCTCTTATATGTGTACTTCCTATTTCCCGCAGGAATTTATGCAATATAAATTCTTTCCGCAATAAACTTACAATTTACTGGTAATGGTAACGAAATTCTCCGTCTCAATTTGAGCTTCTTGTACGGCGGCGGAACGCCAAGATCAAAGAGCGCGTGCTGCAACGTAGCAGATCACGTGAGGGTCTAAATATAGATCGTTTGTTTACATATATCAGCTGATCGTGTCTGATATATAACAAACAATACCTTATAACAACAGTACTTTCCGTAATATCTGAATAGTTGATACTCGACCAAGAATTAATTATGACAGAAAAATTATCTTAGATAAGTTTTCGCCCTATTCATAGAAGTATTATTTCCGTCACATCAATTTCTGTCACAGTACTTTTTCAAAAATTTCACCAATTCGCTCCGCGTGGGACTATATGGCGGCTTGTGGTGGTGGGTGGTGGGTTTAAGATGGCGGCTTGTGGTGGTGGGTGGTGGGTTTAAGATGGCGGCGGATTGTGGTGGTGGGTGGTGGGTTTAAGATGGCGGATTGTGGTGGTGGGTGGTGGGTTTAAGATGGCGGCGGATTGTGGTGGTGGGTGGTGGGTTTAAGATGGCGGATTGTGGTGGTGGGTGGTGGGTTTAAGATGGCGGCGGCTTGTGGTGGTGGGTGGTGGGTTTAAGATGGCGGATTGTAGAAAAACGTATAAAAGGAGGCGATTTTTAGGGGTGGGGTGTATTCATTGCACTACCCTGCGGAGCACTCTGACTCACCTGACCTGCCTGCCTGCCTACCTGCTTCACCTCTAGCCTGCCTGACTGACCACCAGCCTGCCTGTATGAGACGTGGAGAAGATTTTCCCTGGGACCCAGCGGCACCTCCGGTTGAAGTTTTACCCCAAGACGAGCGTGTGAGGGAGATTTATCGACGCCACTGGGTTACCATACACCATTGTTTTCATCGAAATCGCCCGATATTGGACTTATATAATTTCCGGTTGGAAGAAAACATCCGTCTACGTAGCTACGTGGAAGCTATCTTCAACGACCAAGATACAGCCTTCAAGTTAAATCTCACTTTTGGATACATTCTTCGCCATAAAGAGACAGACCAGCTCCGTTATTATTATCCCAGCAATAATACCCGGGTGTTTGACCAGCCATTCACCATTATCCATCGACCCTCTCTGGACACGGTACAGGAAAAATTAGAAAACTTGGATAGTTTGGAGTGGATACGACAACAACGCCCCAACACAAAATGGCAAGTGGAGATGATAACCGATGTTACGTTTTACGTCACTAAAATGATCGATCACCCTATCGGCGCTCCCATTCATCTCCCGGACTGGTTGAAACACAGAGAAGGCATGTACGCTTTAGTAGGCGGCACCGATGGGCCCTACACCGATCGGAAATGTTTATTCCGCTGCCTGGCTATCCATCTCAACAAACGTCCACCCAGGAAATGTGATAAATTGGCCAACTGCTATTGGGAAGACTACTTACGTGAAAAGAACATGGAAAAACAGCACTTCCGCGGGGTCCCGTTATCGCAGCTAGATGTGGTGGAAAATTTATTCCACGTCAACATTGTCGTATACAAATTAGAGCAACACGTGGATGATGACAACACCGATGACCCACAACTCACCGCCCGACTCGTACAGCGTTCCCCGGGAAAATACGACACAACCATGACATTGAATTTGTACGAAACGGACACGGGCGGGCATTTCTCGTACATCACGAACATCAACAGGTATGCCCAGTCCTACATCTGTAGTAAATGCCAACGCGTGTTTGACCGGTCTCAGGACTTACATCGACACGAGAAAATTTGTGACCAGACCACCAAACGAAAATTCCCCGGCGGCGTATTCCACAACAAGCCCACCATCTTTGAAGACCTGGCAGATGAGGGTATTGACGTCCCCATGGACCAGCGTTATTTCCCGTACAGAGCGTGCTATGATTTTGAAGCCCTATTAGAACCCATGGAAAAGGTATCGGCTAAAACTCAATGGACCCAGCATCACATTCCTTTGAGTGTGAGTATTCACACCAACGTGCCCGGTTACGACACGGCCCCGGTGTGTTTCGTCTCTGACGGGGACCCCCATGAACTGATTACACGAATGATGGACTACCTTGAAACTCTCAGTCAAGTGAGTGCGGCACATCTCGCGTCGACTATCTACCGTGATGTATTAGCGGCACTTGATGCGCGTATTCCAACATTGGATGGGGAGGAGGAGGAGGAGGAGGACGATACCGATGACGAAGACGAAAGTGAGAAACGCAAACCACCGAAACCCTATGCGCAGAAACTGAAACTGCGTTTATTGGAATACATGAACCAATTACCCGTCCTTGGATTTAACTCGGGCCGATATGATTTGAACTTAATCAAAGAATTCTTGTACCCGTACCTCGCTAAAGCTGGGAATGTGAAATTCATTATTAAGAAGACCAACAATCACGTCGCTCTATCCACAACTTCACTCCGATTCTTAGATGTACGGAATTACCTGGCGCCGAATTACAGCTATGAACAGTGGGTGAAAGCGTACGACTGCGCGGAGAGGAAAAGTTGCTTTCCCTACAACTACATGACGAGTCTCGAGCGTCTGGACGAAACCCAGTTACCACCCCAGGAGGCCTTTTACAACGATCTCAAAGGAGAAGCATTATCTACCACCCTGTATACCGAACTGCAACAGGTGTGGGTCCGTGAAGGAATGCAAACTCTCCGGGATTTTCTCATCTATTACAACAATTTGGATGTCATCCCTTTTCTGGAAGCTACCGACAAAATGTCCGCCTTCTACCGAGATATGGGTGTCGACGTATTCAAAGACTGTGTTAGCATCCCCGGTCTGACCCTGCGGTATCTGTTCCAGGATTTACCCACGTTCTTCGCTCTCGTCGATAAGAAAGACGCCGACATGTTTGACTGTTTGAAGGGAAATATCGTAGGCGGCCCCAGTATTATTTTCCATCGGTACCATGAGAAACAGCTGATCCATATCCGAGGAGAAAAATTGTGTGAGAAAATAATAGGATTCGACGCCAATGCCCTCTACCTATCGTGTTTGAGTAAACCCATGCCGGCCGGTCATTATACGCGGTGGCTCCCTGAGGGTGCAGCATTCAGAGCTCAACGATCTACGAAACATCAAGCAGAACAATGGTTGGATTGGGAAAGTCAGCGACGAGGCGTCACTATCCGTCACCAATCCAACCACACGGAAAAGCGAATTGGAGATCGGCGCCTTCCCGTGGACGGATTTGCTATCATCAATACAGTACCGACCGTGTTTCAATTTCACGGCTGTTATTGGCACGGTCATGAGTGTTCGTTCGTGGGAGGGCGCTATAACGAGCGCCGTGGACTGACCCCGGCCGCCTTACGTGAAGAAGTACAGCAGAATCGAGATTACATTTGTGGACTGGGCTATGCCTATGAACAGCTATGGGAATGTGAATTCCACCACATGCAACGTCGTCAACCGGAGTTATACTCGTTCTTACACGCTCACGACCGACTACTGGATTATCGGACTGTTATCACCATGACCGACATCCTACGCACTGTTGAGACGGGAGACCTCTATGGATTCGTGGAATGTGATCTGCACGTCCCTGACCACTTGAAAGACACGTTTGGTGAATGTCCACCCATCTTCAAAAACACCGAGGTGAGTCGAGATGATATCGGAGCCCATATGCGCACATACGCTGAAGAACACGACTACCTAACGCGACCACAGCGTATGTTGATCGGCAGCATGTTTGGCGAAAAAATCTTGCTCGGTACCCCTCTGCTTCAGTGGTATATGCGGCACGGACTGGAAATTACGAAAATATACCAAGTCATAGAATTCACCCCCCAGGCTTGTTTTGAGAAGTTCGCGAACGACGTGACTACCGCCCGTCGCCAAGGAGACGCCGACCCCAGCAAAGCCATCATCGGGGAAACGATGAAATTACTTGGGAACAGCGGATATGGAAAAACGGTAACGAACCAGGACCGTCACGTGACCGTGAACATTTGTACCACGAAACAAGCCCGCAAACGCGTGAATTCGCCGCTATACCGACACATGGAGATGATTGACGACACCACCTACGAAGTGACGTCAGCCAAAAAGACCATCACCTATAACCTGCCGCTCCAAATAGGATGTATGGTGTACCAGCTGGCCAAACTGCGAATGCTGGAATTCATATACGATTTCATGGGCGTGTATTTCCACCAATCAGACTGGCAATTGATAGAAATGGATACCGACTCAGCATACATGGCCGTTTCCAACCCGGACTGGGAGTCACTCGTCAAACCAGAATTACGTGCACAATATGAGGCGGAACGGGACCAGTGGCTACCCCGACGCGACCACTACACCTACGACAAGCGGACACCCGGCCTGTTTAAACTAGAGTGGAGCGGTGATGCCATGATCGCCCTGTGTTCGAAAACTTACTTTTGTGACGGTGATGACAACAAATTCAGTTGTAAGGGGATGAGTCGACGCGACTCTAACATCAGCAAGGCTCTGTACCTGAATGTCCTCCAGAGCCAGGCCAGTGCGAGTGGCACTAACCGAGGTTTCCGTATCATCGACCACCAGATGCGCTCGTATACCCAGGAACGGGACGCCTTCACATACTTTTACCCCAAGCGCAAAGTCCTGCCCGATGGTGTGACTACAACCTATCTTGACATTTAGAGTGATTAATACGAACACTGCGAATATTCCACTGGACTAAGGAACTGTTCTATAATTCAATTTGTATGGGTACCAAACGCCTTTGATATATATGTTCTATGAGTACTGATGATATTGCACCGAATTAACTGTTGCATATAGGTTCAATAATTTTATGGGTACCAACCGCCTTTGATAAGGCACCCCCTGTTCTGGGCTTGAGTTTTCACATGGTTGTTCTCACGTTGTTGTTGTTACTGAATAAAAACAAAAAAAAAGATCTCACCAAAAAACCCTGTCTTGTGTGTTTTATTCATAATGCATCAATGCCCAATGTGGAGATTCAGTCAAACTGAAATCAGTGGTGTAGGATGGGGCCAAAATATAACCCATCAATGTTAGAATGCAAGCGCACTATAGTAAAATAGAGAGAGCCAATGAAATCAACCCACAGACCAAGTACGTGTATTTGGTCTAGGTTTGGAGCGGGCATTTCATTGAGCTGCGTGTATACGGCGAGTGAAGACTCGACCAACACGTATAGATTAAGTTGATGACTATAAGTTCTATGTAGCGCGCTGCGGCCGGGGGAAACCCCCCAGCCAGGGTGTACAGTGCGTGGGACTACTTTCTGCCCGCGGAGGCAGACCACATCACCACCAGACCGCATCACCGCGGATGAATACATGGAACTATTTTTGACCTGCAAAGGCTATCTATTGTCCCGGAGAGGGCCGGACATTGCCGGAGATGACACCGGCCGTGCCGCCATCTTGAACCAGAAGGCAGACGCCGCCATCTTGGATATGGCCCATAATGCACCGGGTCAAAATACTCGCTTCTGATTGGACGAGAGCTCTGTGACGTCATCTCATTTGCATAAAAGAGCGAGAATTTCAGTTTTATATACTGCGCATGCGCAGAATGACGATATTTCAACCCCACACCCACCCCATCAGATGCCCCTTCACGAATGCTTCACTTTGGTACCTTACTCGACCCCATTGGACCATGCAGCGTATTTCCAGTCTGGGGACTACTTTTTCTCCGCGGAAGCTTTCTTCCGCGACCGCATCACCGCCAGACCGGAAGAATACATGCCCAGGGGCCCTTTGCCCGAGCTATAGTGACCCGGAGTTACCTCCCCCTAGATTGGAACTCTTCTGTGTTGGAGGTGGGAAAGGTCAGTCACGTGACGTCATCTCATTTGCATAAATCGGCTAGAATTTGCGGTTTACCTACTACTATGCCATGAGTTGTCTCTTGGGGTTGCATTTCAGTTACATAATTTTCATGCTACATGGTAAAGAAAATATATTACAGTAGCAATCAACATTCAGTCAGCCATTCGGAGTTGATCTCAAAACCTGGGAAGGTGGAAAGACCCCTCTGCTTCTTACGCCTGTGAAGTAGCTGTTGCCATCCTCATGAATATCTTCTGAAACCGACAGCGCTTATAAATATTGCTGCCATTTTGGCGGGGGACCTAGCATCCTCTGGCTGCTTGTTTTCTTAATTTTCGATGGTTTCATTGTATTTTCCATGAAATCAACGCTTTTTTTTAAAGGATGCATGTGTGATATGCGAAAAAACTCCTTTGTATGTGAGAGTTAATAAAGCTGATATTTTTTTCTATCCAAAATCTGTAAAAACATATTTTTCTTGGAGAATAAATACTGAAATATCAGCTGCATAATTAATTTATATTTCATCAAAATGTGCTCCATGGCCTATTTCGGTATTTTTGAGGCATTTATAGGGAGGGCTTTTTTATTTTCAATAATATGACACCCAGTAGTAGTAAAAAGACCTTCAAAGGCGGATTGACCTTTGACCTTGGAGAGAGGAAAATAAAATTCAAGGACTTTTCCAGGACTCTTTACAAATATTGGCAGAATTCAAGGATTTCCATGTCGTGGAATTTATTTTCTCAAAATTCAAGGAAATCCAGTATTCGTAAGAAACCTGTAAGCTGTTGATATGGGAGAAATTCTACGGAAAGCTCATTTTAGCCAGGCACTCGGATCAGTCGGTAGCTGATTGGTTAATGCGGTTTGATTGGCAGCTGATGTGATACATTTCGAACAATGTAATGGCCTGTACGATTGACAGCCTAAATATACCGCCAATGAATGAATACAACGAGCAGTACGTAACTCGCCATTTACTTTAGCGGGCTTGACTTATTCATATTTTAATCGCGTCAGTTAATGAATGACTCAATATACGATTTCAAAAATAAGTCATAAGAAAAAGGAAAGTGTCCAGCGATAGCAGCATGCGAGAACATTTTAACAGGCGACCTCTAACTAACTAACTACACTGAGCAGATGGGTACCTCCTGAATAAATAAAAAAAATTAACAAATAAAATTATCTGTGGTTAACCACTTGGAACCATCAGTAATATTGTATGTTCATCTGTATTTTTTACCCCAATGACCTCAACTATACTGGAACAAACAGATTCATGTATGTGTGCCTGTGGAGCAATGGTCTTAAAATTACACTTAACTAGAAGAGCGGCTAGAATAATCCGGGCCTGGATGCCTGATCGCCCCATAACGGTTTAACCTGACGGTGTTATCTTCCCTTAGCAGGACTGTCAATGTCGTACATTGGATACATTGAAGTGATCATGGGGTAGAGTCAGGCTGAGGTGGTGTTTGCCGAAATGATGTCAGTTTGCGAAGTCGGCAGAGTAGATAAAGAGCAGTTTCTGGTGGGAACTTTGGGTGATTTTGTCCGCTCACGACAATCTGCACAGGGGTAGAGAAATGGCATTTGAGGTGGCAGTTTCAGGGCACAGATGGGCTATCCTTGTTCCCAATGCACCATGTGGAATGGTGCGCTCTAGTGAGGTAGCGTCACACTGAGCTGATATGTGCATGCGCAGGGAGTAGCAGAAGAGAAAGGGCAGTTTTGAAGATACACAGGAGCGCGTTTGAGGAGATGTGCGCCAAGAGCAGTCTGGCTACCTAGTAGTTACCTGTATCCTGTGCCTGTGTATGTGTGAGAGAGTGAGTGAGTGAATGAGTGCGTGTGTGAGTGTGAGATCTCAGAGTTCTTAACTGGCCCATCCCATAGGTCCGAGTTCTCAACTTTCTGTTCTCCCAAGTTTACGAAGCTCTTGCATATAAACACGACCCAGCTTGGGTGTGTTTACAGTTCATGTGTGCTCTTGTCTGTGTATCGGATGCATGGTAAAATAGGCCTCAGCTCCTCAGACAGCTTGTCGTAAGAGGCGACTAACTGGGGCACCCGTGGGGCTCCCGGATGTAAAAAGGAATAAGATCCCACCTGTGAGGAATAGGAACCAAAAGTCATATGACTGAAATAGTGTTAAATTCGACGTTAAATCAGATTCATTCACTCATCCTGCATCGTCAGCTGCTCTTGTCCAATCAGAAGACGTCATTTATTGTTGTCTGTCTTTGGTCATGTTCGCTCTTGTCAATTATACGTATTCTTGGCTGCACTTGTCCAATCACAGGCCGCCATTTGAGAAAGTTGTTGTGCCAATCTTCGGCCATGGTCACTCTTGTTCATTTGACATAACCCTGAGCGTCTTCGAGCAGCCCAGAATACTGTAATGGCAACATGTCCTGGAAAAGTTGTTTGCGCATTTTGACTGCATTTTGATGGCCTCTTGGGGTGGTACCGCATATCCTCTTCCATGTGAAGCTTGGACTTCAAGAAGGACCTATACATGGGGTCACGTTTCATTTCAAGCATCAGCATGCTTTCCTGTTTCTAAATAGCCATGACTGTCTTTCTGATGCAGATTTGTATATACGCCCGCTGTAAGTTATCCTGTTCGGCGTCCTCAATCACCTCAGAATGATTACTAATAGTCTCATCCACAATACTCACCCAAAATGGGGGTTCTTCCTCACTCTGACTAGCCTGTGAAGTAGCCGGACTATCAGCGGTCAAGCTTTCTGTATCAGTGGATAGACTCTCTGCCATCTTTGCATCAGTATCAGTCGGTGGATTCTGAGAATCAGACGATATGCTCTCACCTTTCAGCATCTGCTTCTAGCACCGGTTGTCTTCATACCCATCTATATTCTTCTGGTGTCGCGTCACATCATACTGTCTGGTGAACGTGCGTTCGCATTCAGATCAAGTATAACCCATGGTAACAGTTGAACATGCTTTTATGGGCATAACAGAGTAATGCCCGCCAACACCCAAGTGAAATAGTTCAAAGCTCTGAATGGTCCAGATATACCAAGGAATTGAAAATTCTTCATCAAAATGCAGTAGCGCATGTCGTTATGCCTTAAAGCCTATCTCAACGCCTTAATGCCCTACCTTAATGCCTCAATGTATTGTCTATCGTCCACTCGCATGCACATGCTTTGACTATTGGCTCTTAATGGAAGTGAAATCATCCCTGGAAGTGACGTAATCACTGGAAATGACGCCACCACGTGTTCTCACGTTGTAGGGCTGCCTTGACCCTATAGTTTGTAGGCTATAGGGTGCACCAGGGTACCCACACTCACTCATACACACAGGGTACAGGTAACTCTACCAGGTACCCAGACTGAACAGGACCCACATCTCCCACCAAACGCACTCCTGCACACCACAAAACTGCCGTTTCTCTACTACTCCTCACGAGCGCATGCACGTATCACCCCCAGGTTGATGCTACCTCACGTGAGTGCACCATCCCACATGACCCATTTTGAGCAACGATAGCCCATCTATGCCCTAAAACTGCCACCTCAAATACCCTTTCTCTACTACTGCCCGAGTGCGCATTCGCAGGTTGACGTGACCGAACAAAATCATTCCAGCCGGACTCGAACCACCAACAATTATGAATGATACCCCACACGGCACATTGGGAGCAAGGATGGCTCACTCCTAAAGCTCCCATCGGAAGCTGTCCTTTACTACTACTGTCGGACTGATCATGCCATAAGCCATCATCTTCATTTTATCAAGCAAATTTCTACGTTCCCACTTCGAACTTCCCTTGATATATCTGGCCCCCTTCAATGTTCAAAAAACTTATAAATAGACACTAGACGTCACTGACCCCGAAAACATTTGAAATTCGAAATGGGTCGTACAAGAGTGATTGGCTGACCTATATAATGGGCACCATATTAGGAGGAATGACGCTGCTAATTGACGATGATGTCACTCTACTCACAATCGACGTGTACGTTCTGATTGGTTCGTCTCTCATTCCTATGTGAAGTTTACATCTCGGATTTTGAACACTGAAGGGGGTCAGATAAATCAAGGCAGGTTCGAAGTACGTAGCAAATTGGCTGGATAAAATGAAGATGTAAAAAATGTTACGAAGCGACCCAAATGTACGGTCAGGAAAGCCAGAACAGGTTGAGGTCAACCGTCACAGTTAGATATATCAATATCTGATGTTATCACGATCGAATGCACATTAGTAGTATATACACCGCAAATTCATTATTATTTTGCCGGGGGAGGTAACTCTTGCATCCACCAGGGGGCGCCACCAGCTCAAGAGACCAAAAACTACCTCCAGCACAGAAGAGTTCCAATCTAGGGGGAGGTAACTCTGGGTGACTATAGTTCCGGCAAAGGGCCCCTGGCATGTATTCTTCCGCGGTGATGCGGTCTGGGGATGATGCGGTCGCGGGAAAACGCTCCCGCGGAGAAAAAGTAGTCCCCAGACTTGAAATACGCTGCATGGTCCGATTGGGTCGAGTGAGGTATCAAAGTGAAGCATTCGTGAAGGGGCATCCAGTCATGGGTGGGTGTATGTAAAATTAGGATTTTTTCCCGAAACTATAAAAAGCGGAACACGGACTTTACCCCTAAAATAGGGGAAAACCCCTATCAACTCTAGCCAAAAGGGCTAATATCGTGCCCCGGGCTTATCGGGGCCTGCCTATCAAGTCAATGGGGTGGGTGCATGTAAAATTAGGATTTGTCCCCGAAACTATAAAAAGCGGAACACGGACTTTACCCCTAAACTAGGGGAAAACCCCTATCAACTCTAGCCAAAAGGGCTAATATCGTGCCCCGGGCTTATCGGGGCCTGCCTATCAAGTCAATGGGGTGGGTGCATGTAAAATTAGGATTTGTCCCCGAAACTATAAAAAGCGGAACACGGACTTTACCCCTAAACTAGGGGAAAACCCCTATCAACTCTAGCCAAAAGGGCTAATATCGTGCCCCGGGCTTATCGGGGCCTGCCTATCAAGTCAATGGGGTGGGTGCATGTAAAATTAGGATTTGTCCCGAAAATATAAAAAGCGGAACACGGACTTTACCCCTAAAATAGGGGAAAACCCCTATCAACTCTAGCCAAAAGGGCTAATATCGGTCCCCGGGCTTATCGGGGCCTGCCTATCAAGTCAATGGGGTGGGTGCATGTAAAATTAGGATTTTTTCCCGAAACTATAAAAAGCGGAACACGGACTTTACCCCTACAATAGGGGTCTGTATTATACAATATAAGGGAAAATGCCTGTATGGGGTATGGGGATGGTCAATTTTTTTTGTGGGTGTTACTATGGCTTGTGGGGTCTCGTTTTTCTCGTCTGGCCGAGAAAAATACAATGGCGGGGGTCCCGGAGCGAATCGGTGAAATTTTTGGGAAAAATCACCGAGGTCTGTAGGCCTATATAGGCCCATACTGGCTATATGGGGGTATGGGTTCAACCTGGGAAATTCACACACGTTCATTGTGATATGGGCTGTTTGGATTTGTTTTTCACGTCTCGTCATTTAGAACACGATGGGAAGGGTCCCGGAGCGAAACGGTGAAATTTTTGGAAAAAGTCACCGAGGCCTGGGTAGGCCCATAGGCGTATACTGCATGGCTATGGGTGTATAGGTCCATACGGGGTGGACGTTTTGGGATCTGGGTGGGCCACTAATGGTCCGATGGGGTCGAGTGAGGTATCAATGTGAAGCCTATGTGAGGGGGCAACCGATGGGGTGGATGTGGGGTAGGAATATCGTCATTCTGCGCATGCGCAATAGACAAAGTGTATGGAAATAGACGTTTTGGGATCTAGGGGAGCCACTAGTGGGCCGATTGGATCGAGTGAGGTATCAATGTGAAGCCTATGTGAGGGGGCATCTGATGGGGTGAGTGCGGGGTTGAAATATCGTCACTCTGCGCATGCGCAGTGGACAAAGGGTATGGAAATAGACGTTTTGGGGTCTAGGTGGGCCACTAGTGGGCCGATGGGATCGAGTGAGGTATCCATGTGAAGCCTATGTGAGGGGGCTAGACTAGGGTGTCGTTTCCATTCTGCTGCGCAGGTCACGTGGGTTGTGACGTCACTTCCGGGTTTCACCTCCAAACCCAGAAGAGTTCCAATTTTCTCTTAGACGTCCGGATGTTCAACCTCCGGGGTTTTTCCCGGCCCGGCCCAGCCCGGCCCGCCCCGGCCGCAGCGCGCGCGCGCGGGGGTGATCTGATGCCGCAGCGCGACGCGCGCGTCATCACCGGCAGTGCGCGGATGAATGTCGGATCAAAAGGTCAAAGGTCACATCCAGGTCAAAAGGTCCAAGGTCTCCCTTTCGGCAAGGTTCGGCGACAATGTTGCGGCATCGATATACAGAGCTTGAACCCAAAAATGGGATTGTAAATTAACCTGGGAAGGATGGGCAGTTCCATTTGGACCAATCAGCGGTCGAGAAAAAGAGCCAATGAGCGATCGATAAAAGAACCAATGGACGGGTACTAGAATTTCGCTCACGTCTGCGCCTACATCCGGGTACTGGGATGCTTTCGCCTACGTCCGCGCCTACATCCGGGTACTTCTATGTAGGTGTATAAAAGTGGGAATGTTTAGGGCAATGCTGCATTCATTGGCCTGCTTGACCTGACCAGCCTGAGCCTGCCTCACAAGCCTGAGCCTGCCTCACCGGAGCTATACCATGAGACGTGGAGAAGATTTTCCAGGAGATCCTCCGGCGCTGTTATCTTTGTTGTTGTTGTTGCTCTCTTTTTTGGACTAACCCATCAGAATAGTACGTATCACGGACTACACCCGTAGAGCTACGTCTAGGCGCGCATGTGTGACATGGTCCATAAAACACACTCTCTGGATCCTACACCTCCATTCCTACGGTTTCAGAGCCATGACGGACACCCGTCCCTATGCGCCTCGCATTTTACAGCATGCGACCGTGATTAATTCGCTCGCGGGTTACCGAGCAGTGGTTCGGTCCATGTTTTCAGATGGCGACGACAACGAGGGGCGACGCCAGATCCTGAACGAGTTCACAGAAGCGGTCCTCGACAGAGTGCACTCGATGGAGAGGTGTGCCATCACTCACCACTACTGGACTATGACACCCATCCTTGATGCTCGGGCTATGGACCACGAGCGCTCACGCCGGAATCAGCGACGGCTGGTTGGCCTAGTCATGGCCTGTGCCCTAATGACCCTGGCGCTGTGGCATTGACAGTGGCACCTGACTACGAGGGTCAGACACAGTGTGCGTCATTCACCGATCGTCACTGGGTCAACCATGTCACCAGTTCTACGAGCCATCCTTCCCCTTACACCCCGGGTGGGATTACACGTCTATAAAGATAAAGTCACCCTCGTGGAAGACCGTGGAGATGTTTGCTGGTCGCGCGCTGAGACCGTATCGAATACGGTTACGCTACACCGTGACGGCTGGACCAAATTTAAACTGGTGTTGAGCGGCGAGCTCGACGAACACCTCATCCACATAGACAATGCCATCTACGTACACCGTGGACCCTTCTTCCCACGCCTGGGCCGCTACCAAGACCCTACGCGAGGCTTCACCCTAGACCCCGATCTGTGGACAGCCTTCGAGAAAGTGGTGCCCATCGTGGACCAGCTGTTTACACCGGACGAGCGGTCATCAGACGAGTTGGAGTGGGCTCGTGCCCTGAGAGAAGCGGCGGCAGAACCCAATGAACACATGTCTAGCCATGAACCAGACGACGATGCCATTGATTACCCGGCTAGACTCAGTCAGCCCAGTGACATGACCACCCGATCCTTTGATCTCACGGGGTTCTCCCTATAAATACGAGAGACAGTCAAATCTGGTACCATTCACGTACTGACCATGACGGAGCATATAATACTGGCGTATCTCAGCTTGACCCCCGAGGTTTTCCTGCACGTGTATGCGGATAAGGTCGATATCATGGAGGAGGTGGGAGACATCTGTGATGCGGACCCTACACAACCGTGCCCGGCTCACATTCGTCTGTCCCGGGAGGGCTGGACCAAATTCAAACGGGTGTTGTCTGGTGAACTGGACGGCGACCTCATCCACTTGTGTCACGATGTGTACATCCGACGCGGCCCTTTCTTTGCTCAATTGGCTCGGCTAGATGGGGTACAGTGCATTTTACCCTTCACCCTGATCTATGGTCTGCATTGGAAGATGCCGTGGTAGATGTGGATCAAGTGCTTATCAAGCGGTCATCAGACGGGTTGGACTGGTCATTTACCATGGACACTGTGGAAGCCAACGAAGAAAAATCAGAAAGAAACTCCGGCCCAAGATATACCCGTTATAAATAAACGATAGAGCCAGGATCCATCATCATTTGTCACCATGAAGCGCTGGGAGAAGGTGTTGGATAACTTATACTACAGCCCCGACAGTCCGGCGGCCTATAGTGCATTGTCGGCTCTCTATCGAGCGGCCAAACCCCAGTGGATACAACGTGCCCAAGTCCGAGATTGGTTAAGAAAACAAGACACCTATACCTTACATCGAGCTGTCCGTCGCCATTTTCTACGGAACCGGGTCATCGTGGGAGGAATAGATGCCCAGTGGCAAGCGGATTTGGTCGATATGAGCGCCTTTGCCAAACACAACGATGGGAATCGGTATATCTTGACGTGCATCGATATCCTATCGAAGTATGCGTGGGTGGTACCCATCCGGACGAAAACGGGGGCGAATCTCATAGCGGCGTTCAAAGACATCTTCAAGACCGGGCGCAAACCTTTGTATTTGCAAACCGACGAAGGCACGGAATTCCTCAACAGACCGTTCCAACAGTTTCTGAAAGCCCAGAAGGTGTTTTTCTTCCATACGTACAACGAGATCAAGGCTTCCGTGGTGGAAAGGTTCAACAGGACATTCAAAGATCACATGTATAAATATTTCACCTATAAGAATACAAGGCGGTACATCGATGTTCTCCCGAAACTTGTGAGTGGTTATAATCGAGCCTATCATCGGAGTATAGAGAGAGCCCCCATTACCGTGACCCAACGCAATGAAGCCCAAGTCCGGCGTATCTTGTTCCCCAGGCCATCGCAGCGAACGCCGAAGGCGGTGTACAAGGTCGGGGACCCTGTACGGATCAGTAAAATCAAAGGTCAATTTGAGAAAAGTTACTTGCCCAACTGGAGCGATGAGCACTTCCTGATTAAACGGCGCCTACCCCGACAGCAGCGAGTCTATGAACTGGAAGATCTTCAAGGGGAACCGTTGCTAGGGACGTTTTACGAGACGGAATTACAGCCTGTCGTAAAAACACAGCAAGACTACTACACGGTGGAGCAGATTTTGAAAACGGAACGTCGACGTGGCAAACTGTTTCATTTCGTCAAATGGCAAGGCTGGCCCAGTTCCTTCAATTCCTGGGTCGCTGCCAACCAGGTGAAACGACTATAAAGCCAGACACCACTACCGTCATCCTTCATTCCACGTTCGACCACGGTGCTATGGACAAACAGCAGCTGCCTCTGAACACAGCGTCTCCCAAAACGCGCAAAGCGCAAGTGGGCTTTGTGGTGATAGTGCTAACCCTGTTGAGTGTGTTGTACGGAGGTGTGTTTTACGACGTAGCCTATGTCAGCACGCTACTTAACCAACTGAGAACACCAGCCATCAGTGAAACCGGTCTACAGATAGCACCAGTCAACCCCGTATCGAGCCCAGCCACCACCACACCCCGTGCACAAGCCACAACGAGCTCCACACCAAGCTCCACACCAAGCTCCACACCTACACCAAGTACACCCACTACGTCTGAAAACCCACCGGCTTTCATCCCTCACACTGAACAGACAACGACGACCGACGTTATACCCACCACCATCATCACTCACAGTGAACAGACAACGACGACCGACGTTGTACCCACCACCACCACTCCAGTTCACTCGTACGAAATTTACAAGAGCGGGTTACCACGACAGCGTATACAGCTCGAACCATGGACCCTCGGTGGCAGCATCCCTTCACTTGCGTCATCGCAGGACCGACGGGCTGCGGCAAAACGCACTTCGTCCGGAAGCTCCTTCAACACGCCGACAGCATGATCACCCCACCCATTGACCGAGTCGTGTGGTGTTACGGAGAATGGCAGGCAGCGTATGCAGCAATGCCCCACATCACGTTCGTGGAAGGCCTACCCAACCTGGCCGATTTGGAACCCGACACCTTGGTGGTTCTGGATGATCTCATGGCGGAGACGGATGCGCGGGTCACCCAACTCTTTACCAAAGGCAGCCACCATCGACGGCTCAGCATCATCTACATTGTGCAGAATCTGTTCAGTAAAAACAAAGAACATCGGAACATCAGCTTAAATGCCCACTACCTGGTGGTCTTCAAAAACCCGAGAGATACCACTCAACTGCTGCACCTGGCGAGATAGATGTATCCCGGCCGCACACCGTTTGCGTTGGAAGCCTTTAAAGATGCCACAACCCCTCAGCACGGGTATATGCTCTTCGACCTCAAGCAAGCCACCCCCGACCACCTTCGACTACGGACCGGCATCTTTCCCGGAGAGGCCCACCACGTGTCCATGCAAAAATAATGTAAACACACCCACAGTGGCTCCCCCAGCTGGAGTGTGTGTTTCATAATGGGGATAATAAAAAGAATGAATACCACAGCATGGTTGACTTTGTCTCTGTTCTCTGAGGTAGATAAAAAGGGCAGAGTTGTGGGTTCTGGCATTAGTTGTACATGATGTCTGCGCGAGTACGGAAGCACGCTCCGACGCTCCGTGTATTGAAGACGGCCTCACCCGAGTTGGTCCGAACCATTGTACGCGGTGCGGACCCTGACCTTGTACGCTGTCTGTGCGAGATCGGGTACAACCTGTTAAAAGGCAACGTACCACTGACTCCGGCTCAGGAGACCAAGTTGACCAAGCATAAGACAGGTCTCCGAACTTTAGTCCAGAAGCGAGTCTTACGAGACGGAATTACAGCCTGTCGTAAAAACACAGCAAGACTACTACAGTCGCCATGGTTTACCTCACCCTACCCAGTAACAGTTCGCTGGATGTGTTTCCTGACAACACCGTGGCCAAGTACGTCACCCAGTTACCGCAACCGTTGCATTTACCTGGACGATGGGAATGTGGCCTCGTGGATATCCAATACCCTTACTCCTGGTACAACGTGCGAGCCAATGAAGTGTGGCACGAGGTGACCTACGAAGGCAAAAACACCCGACTCACCCTCCCCGAAGGCCAATACGATACCCCCAAGGAGTTCATGGGTGGGCTGACAAGACTGTTGCATTATAAGGCTCTACGGGAGGTCACGAATACTTCAAAACCCATCAAATCCTTTCCCTTCAAGAATCACGTGGACTTCGATTACAACGCACACAAAGGCACAGATCCTTCTCACCGCCAACGTGAGTGTCGTACTGAGTCCTATCCTACAGCAAATGCTGGGTCTCGCTCACGCGACCTACACGGGTCCATCCGAGGACCATGGCCAGATCCCGATGGATATGAAGTCGGGTATGTACGGACTCTACGTCTACTCGGACGTAGTCGACAACCACATCGTGGGCGATATCAACACACCTCTGTTACGGGTGGTCCCCATTAGAAAGAGGTATGGAGATCAAATCACCCACAGTTTCACCCACATGCTCTACCTGCCCGTACGACAAACCGACATCAACACCATCACGGTGGATATAAGAGATGACACGGGACGACCGGTGGCATTCGAACGAGGAAAAGTGGTGCTGACACTTCATTTTCGACAAGCACGTGCTCTTCACTTTGCGTAATGAAAGTACCTTACGAGTGCGATGCACGCAGCTATATCGACTATTATGCCCAACAGGCCGGGGATGGCTTTCCGGTCTTTAGCGGTGCACGCATGCAACGAGGACATGGGCTGGGGAACATACTCGGCAGCATCGTCAAAACGTTCCTGCCCTTGGTCACGCGTGGGGTGAAAGCAATCGGCAAACAAGCGGTACGCAGTGGACTGCAAGTGGCCGGTGATGTCTTGGGGGGTACGGCACCCAAAGAATCCTTGAAACGGCGGGCCAAAGAAGCGGGAGGCGTGTTGGTGGCCAAAGCACAACGCACCGTAGGGAATAAAAGAGCTGCCCCACCGAGATCACGCACCAGTCGACGATCGACCCAGCGACGACGCACATCGAAGACCCAGGATATCTTTTCTTAAAACATGTCCTTGATGCACGCAGAGTCCTGCCCCTCCACCAACAGTGAATTTGATTTGTGGACCGTGCCGCCCACACAGACCAGTGCCGAACAAGGATTATGGGTGGAGCATCTCCCGCTCTCCAGCATCAACGAAACAGGGCCCATCGAGTTCACCATCAGTAATGCGGATACGGCCTATGTGGATTTAGCCCATCATACTTGTATGTGAAAGCCAAGGTGGTCAATGGGGATGGCTCCAGAATCATCCAAGCTGCAACGGTGGGCCCGACGAATCTCTGGCTGCACTCGATGTTTCAACAGGTGGATATTTTTCTCAGCGACAAACTCATCAGTGACTCGACCAACACGTACCCCTATCGAGCCTACATCGAGACACTGTTTGGCCGAGAGGCTAAACAATCTCAACTGACAGCCGCTTTATTCTACCAGGACACACCCGAGCACATGGACACGGTGGACAATGTGGGATATAACAAACGGAAGGCTTTCACTGCGAACGGTGCCTCGGTGGATCTCATGGGTCGACTACATGCAGACATGTTCATGCAAGACCGGTACCTCTTGAACAAGATCCACATCAAAATCCGACTGATACGGGCGCCTCCGACCTTCGTCTTGATGGCCACTAACGTAGGTGGGCATGCAGCTGACTATAAGATTGTTATCCAAGAGGCAGTCCTGTATGTCCGAAAAGTGAAACCGAATCCAGCCGTTCAATTGGGACACATGAAAGCCTTGGAAACAAAACCAGCCCAGTACCCTATCCGATGTGTACAAACCAAAGTGTTCTCTGTGCCTGCTGGAAATATGGGCGCCAACAAAGAAAACCTGTTCCTGGGGGAACTACCCAAGCGATTGATCCTGGCCTGTGTGGAAAATACCAGTTTCAGCGGAGCCTACCCAGAGAATCCGTTTGACTTTAAACATTTCGGCATCAATTTTGTGGCCCTGCGTGTGGATGGACAACAGGTCCTAGCCACGGCCTTAACACCGAACTTTGGGCGCAGGAATTTCATTCGAGCCTATCAGAGCCTGTTTACAGCCACCGGTCAAATCAACCAGGACGAAGGGAATTTGATCAGTCGGGAGGACTACGCGAACGGATACACGTTGTTCTGTTTCGATCTGACCCCCACCTTAGGGAACGACCATCAGCTGGCCCTGGCCAAGCAAGGCAATTTACGGTTGGAAACCCACTTTGCACGAGCCCTGGGGACCATCGTCAATGTGATCTGCTACGCCGAGTTTGACAACATCATTCAAGTGGACAAGGCGCGCAACGTCCTGTGTGACTTTTCCACCTAACATGGGTACAGACCAGATAACCACCGTGTTGGAGAATGACCCAGGGACACGTATGGTCTTTCAAGGGGTGTTCGCCCGAGATGTGTTCCCATTAGACCGTGTGTATCCTGCTGCATACGTTCTCAACACGGACCCGATGGATCGGCCCGGTGAACATTGGGTGGCCGTGTACTTGACAGAACAGCAGGGCGAATACTTTGACCCGTACGGCCTGCCACCCCTCCATCCCGATTTAACAGACTTCATGGATCAAGGCACAGAGACGTGGTGTTGGAACAGTCAAACGTTGCAAAGCCTGACCAGTAGCGTGTGCGGACAATATTGCTTGTTTTACCTGTACCATCGATGCCGGGGAAGGACCTCATCTACCATCGTACAGATGTTTGACGAGTACCCCAAGGCCGAGGACCGCGATGTACTCGTATATGACTGGGCCGTCCATCATTTCAATGTATAAGCCCCGTTCTGGGCTTGAATTCTTTCAATGTACACAAGCCCCCTGTTCTGGGCTTCAGTTCTTTCAATGTACAAGCCCCCTGTTCTGGGCTTCAGTTTTCACGTGGTTGTTCTCACGTTGTTGTTGTTACTGAATAAAAAACAAAATGAGATCTCACCAAAAAACCCTGTCCTGTGTGTTTTCTATATGAGTATAATGCATGAAACTGGCTTTGAACACCGTATTAGCCAATCAGTGGCCTAGAATGGAGCCAAAGGTAACCCATCCATGTCCAGAAAACATTACCCGGGTGTACAAGAACCCGGATGTAGGCGCGCACGTAGGCGAAAGCATCCCAGTACCCGGATGTAGGCGCAGACGTGAGCGAAATTCTAGTACCCGTCCATTGGTTCTTTTATCGATCGCTCATTGGCTCTTTTTCTCGACCGCTGATTGATCCAAATGGAACTGCCCATCCTTCCCAGGTTAATTTACAATCCCATTTTTGGGTTCAAGCTCTGCATATCGATGCCGCAACATTGTCGCCGAACCTTGCCGAAAGGGGGACCTTGGACCTTTTGACCTGGATGTGACCTTTGACCTTTTGATCCGACATTCATCCGCGCACTGCCGGTGATGACGCGCGCGTCGCGCTGCGGCATCAGATCACACCCCCCCCCCGCGCGCGCGCTGCGGCCGGGGCGGGCCGGGCCGGGAAAACCCCCGGAGGTTGAACATTCGGACGTCTAAGAGAAAATTGGAACTCTTCTGGGTTTGGAGGTGAAACCCGGAAGTGACGTCACAATCCACGTGACCTGCGCCGCAGAATGGAAACGACACCCTAGTCTAGCCCCCTCACATAGGCTTCACATGGATAGCTCACTCGATCCCATTGGCCCACTAGTGGCCCACCTAGACCCCAAAACGTCTATTTCCATACCCTTTGTCCACTGCGCATGCGCAGAGTGACGATATTTCAATCCCGCACTCACCCCATCAGATGCCCCCTCACATAGGCTTCACATTGATACCTCACTCGATCCAATCGGCCCCCTAGTGGCTCCCCTAGATCCCAAAACGTCTATTTCCATACACTTTGTCTATTGCGCATGCGCAGAATGACGATATTCCTACCCCACACCCACCCCATCGGTTGCCCCCTCACATAGGTTTCACATTGATACCTCACTCGACCCCATCGGACCATTAGTGGCCCACCTAGATCCCAAAACGTCCACCCCGTATGGACCTATACACCCATAGCCATGCAGTATAGGCCTATGGGCTTACCCAGGCCTCGGTGACTTTTTCCAAAAATTTCACCGTTTCGCTCCGGGACCCTTCCCATCGTCTTCTAAATGACGAGACGTGAAAAACAAATCCAAACAGCCCATATCACAATGAACGTGTGTGAATTTCCCAGGTTGAACCCATACCCCCATATAGCCAGTATGGGCCTATATAGGCCTACAGACCTCGGTGATTTTTCCCAAAAATTTCACCGATTCGCTCCGGGACCACTCCCATTGTATTTTTCTCGGCCAGACGAGAAAAACGAGACCCCACAAGCCATAGTAACACCCACAAACAAAAATTGACCATCCCCATACCCCATACAGGCATTTTCCCTTATATTGTATAATACAGACCCCTATTATTATACAATATAAAAAATTCCGCTTTTTATAATTTCGGAAAAAAATCCTAATTTTACATGCACCCACCGCATTGACTTGATAGGCAGGCCCCGATAAGCCCGGGGACCGATATTAGCCCTTTTGGCTAGAGTTGATAGGGGTTTTCCCCTATTTTAGGGGTAAAGTCTGTGTTCCGCTATTTATATTTTCGGAGACAAATCCTAATTTTACATGCACCCACCCCATTGACTTGATAGGCAGGCCCCGATAAGCCCGGGGCACGATATTAGCCCTTTTGGCTAGAGTTGATAGGGGTTTTCCCCTAGTTTAGGGGTAAAGTCCGTGTTCCGCTTTTTATAGTTTCGGGGACAAATCCTAGTTTTACACGCACCCACCCCATTGACTTGATAGGCAGGTCCCGATAAGCCCGGAGATCGATATTAGCCCTTTTGGCTAGGGTTGATAGGTGTTTTCCCCTATTTTAGGGGTAAAGTCCGTGTTCCGCTTTTTATAGTTTCGGGAAAAAATCCTAATTTTACATACACCCACCCATGACTGGATGCCCCTTCACGAATGCTTCACTTTGATACCTCACTCGACCCAATCGGACCATGCAGCGTATTTCAAGTCTGGGGACTACTTTTTCTCCGCGGAAGCGTTTTCCCGCGACCGCATCACCGCGGAAGAATACATGCCCAGGGGCCCTTTGCCGGAACTATAGTCACCCAGAGTTACCTCCCCCAAGATTGGAACTCTTCTGTGCTGGAGGTAGTTTTTGGTCTCTTGAGCTGGTGGCGCCCCCTGGTGGATGCAAGAGTTACCTCCCCCGGCAAAATAATAATGAATTTGCGGTGTATATACTACTCACATTTAAAGAGAAATTGATATTTGCAATATGACACTAATATCTATTCGCATCTCTGAAAAAAAGATTGACGAGTTCACATTCAGGGTTTTGCATAAATTAACTTATTTTAAAAGAAAACCTCAAACGCGCAAGTTTTTGCTACTTTGCAGATGTATTTCCTTTGAAAACTTGCTACCAATAATTATTCAGTAACATTCACAAATTTCGTTGATTTAAAAATCTCACAGTTCGGCAGAAAACACGATTTTGCGAATAACTTCTGCAAAACATTTTTACTGCTGGTGAAATTCTTAAAACGCATAGTTTTGTCAGTATTCCATGTGAGAAAATGGAAATAAAAATAGTCACGAAATGTTTTGCATATTATAGAATTCTAACTATCCCATGATTTGAAGCGGCATTATACGGATATTTTTTCATACAAAATATTCAGTTCATGACAGGAATTATGAAGTATTCGTTAAAACTGATTGAAGATGTGGGTTGACCCTAACCTGTAGAATGTATAAAACTGTATGCCATTCATTCAAACACAAGGCACCCACCTGTTTGGTTCGGAATAACGTCCTTTAGATGAACCGAAGAGTTGTCCATATTTAAGACATAAATAAATCCTTTACTGTAGATGGTATATGCTTTGAAGGATTGACAAAACATTGATGCCAGCTTAGCTGGTTTATAATTTCCGGTTCATTGCTACGAAATTACCCCATATCCAGTATGTTCGATATAAACAATATCTCTTTCACAAAAGTTTAACTGAGGTGAGCTGGCTCTATACAAGAGAAATTTTAATCCGTAAATAATATGGGGAAATGATAGAATCAATGCTCAGGCCTCTCACTTGCGATTTCCAATAAAGTAGGACATTTTCAACAGAAAAAAGTAGGGCAAAACGTGAAGGTGTGAGCAATTAAGATTGAATTGGTCGTTTTTATCCTTGACTTTGTGTCAATCTGGGGGAAACTTTGTTTGTCATGGCATGATGTCGTAGTCATCTGTCGGTGTTATATATGCTGTTGACACTTCACTTTCTTACCCACTTCTTTCTGCTGTCTGTTATTTACACTGTAAGATCATGCAGCACATCAATACTCTTGCTTGTAAACCAAGTATATCAATCCAAAATGCTGCACTCAATTGTTTTTTTATTTTTAATTAGCCCTTTTTTATTTTTGACAGAAACAATCCCTGGGCAGTACAACAAATTCAGTAAAAGTAGGAAAACTACGACAAATTCAGTAAAAATAGGACAAATTCTGTAAATGTAGGAAAAGCCATAATACCCTGCAGAACAGTCAGCATAGCCTCCTGTAGGATAAATGTCTCGGTCCTCGGTCAACCAAACCGGGTAAGGACCATGCAGCCTCCGATCACTGACAGGTCAATTCTCGGGATGAGGTGGTACGCCCTTTGTGGAGACAAAACCATACAGGACTCCGGCTACATAATGCTTTACATTTTCCAATTACTTTTAAAGGGCAACCGAAAGGGAAAAGCAAAATTTTTGAAAGAGATGTTGCCATCTTTATTCCAAGTAATTTTGCATTTATTTCATCAAAATATTCCCACTGGTCAAGCTGGTTCTTGAGATCTTGCACTTCAGATATTTTTGGGTTTGGTAAAATTTTTGCATGCAAATGAGCTTTGATAGTGTCACACAGCGATCCAATGACATCCTCCAGCGTGCTTTGCCGGGTTCACAGAGGACCCGACTTTACAATGGGAATACGCTGTTGAACGGTCTCTTTGATGTGCTCGCTGAAGGACACGTAGGCTTCTCTCCAATAAAAACAAGAACGGCTACTTACAACTTTAGTTCAAAGGGGATGAAATATACGACACATTGCTGGCTTCTATTTTTTAGCCCACCATCACCAGATGGTGGGCTGTTCAAATCGCTTTTCGTCCGTGGTCCGTCGTCCGTCCGTAAACAATTCTTGTTATCGCGATTTCTCAGGAACTACTGCATGGATCTTTCTGAAATTTGGTACACAGGTTCCCCTTGGGGTCTAGTTGTGCAGATACCTTTTCTGGTCCGATTCGAAAATCCAATATGGCCACAAGGCGGCCATCTTGGATTTCCCCATGAAAACTTGTTATCGCGATTTCTCAGGAACTACCGCATGGATCTTTCCCAAATTCGGTACACAGGTTCCCCTTGGGGTCTAGTTGTGCAAGATACCTTTTCTGGTCCGATTCGAAAATCCAATATGGCCACCAGGCAGCCATCTTGGATTTCCCCATGAAACCCTGTTATCGCGATTTCTCAGGAACCACTTCATGGATCTTTCTCAAATTTGGTACACAGGTTCCCCTTGGGGTCTAGTTGTGCAAGATACCTTTTCTGGCCCGATTCGAAAATCCAATATGGCCACAAGGCAGCCATCTTGGATTTCCCCATGAAACCTTGTTATCGCGATTTCTCAGGAACTACTGCATGGATTTTTCTCAAATTTGGTATACAGGTTCTCCTTGGGGTCTAGTTGTGCAAGATGCCTTTTCTTGTCCGATTCGAAAATCCAATATGGCCACCAGGCAGCCATCTTGGATTTCCCCATGAAACTTTGTTATTGTCATTTCTCAGGAAGTACTGAATGGATCTTTCTCAAATTTGGTACACAGGTTCCACTTAGGGTCTAGTTGTGCAAGACACCTTTTTCGGTCCGAATCGAAAATCCAATATGGCCACCAGGTGGCCATATTAGATTTCCCCATGACACTTTGTTATTGTGGTTTCTCAGGAAATACTGCATGGATCTTTTTCACAAATTTGGTACACAGGTTCCCCTTGTGGTCTAGTTTGTGCAAGGTACCTTTTCTGGTCCGATTCGACAATCCAATATGGCCACAAGGCGGCCATCTTGGATTTCCCCATGAAACCTTGTTATCGTGATTTCTCAGGAACTACTGCATGGATCTTTCTCATATTTGGTACACATGTTCCCCTTGGGGTCTAGTTGTGCAAGATACCTTTTCTGGTCCGATTCGAAAATCCAATATGGCTACAAGGCGACCATCTTGGATTTCCCCATGAAACCTTGTTATCGCGATTTCTCAGGAACCACTTCATGGATCTTTCTCAAATTTGGTACACAGGTTCCCCTTGGGGTCTAGTTGTGCAAGATACCTTTTCTGGTCCGATTCGAAAATCCAATATGGCCGCAAGGCAGCCATCTTGGATTTCCCCATCAAACCTTGTTATCGCGATTTCTCAGGAACTACTGCATGGATTTTTCTCAAATTTGGTATACAGATTCTCCTTGGGGTCTAGTTGTGCAAGATGCCTTTTCTTGTGCGATTCGAAATCCAATATGGCCACCAGGCAGCCATCTTGGATTTCCCCATGAAACTTTGTTATTGTCATTTCTCAGAAAGTACTGCATGGATCTTTTTCAAATTTGGTACACAGGTTCCCCTTGTGGTCTAGTTGTCCAAGGTACCTTTTCTGGTCCGATTCGGCAATGCAATATGGCCACAAGGCGGCCATCTTGGATTTCCCCGTGACACCTTGTTATCGCGATTTCTCAGGAACTACTGCATGGATCTTTCTCAAATTTGGTACACATGTTCCCCTTGGTGTCTAGTTGTGCAAGATACCTTTTCTGGTCCGATTCGAAAATCCAATATGGCCACAAGGCGACCATCTTGGATTTCACCATGAAACCTTGTTATCGCGATTTCTCAGGAACTACTGCATGGATCTTTCCCAAATTCGGTACACAGGTTCCCCTTGGGATCTAGTTGTGCAAGATACCTTTTCTGGTCCGATTCGAAAATCCAATATGGCCACAAGGCGGCCATCTTGGATTTCCCCATGAAACCTTGTTATCGCGATTTCGCAGGAACTACTGCATGGATCTTTCCCAAATTTGGTACACAGGTTCCCTTGGGGTCTAGTTGTGCAAGATACCTTTTCTGGTCCGATTCGAAAATCCAATATGGCCACAAGGCGGCCATTTTGGATTTTCCCATGAAACCTTGTTATCGCGATTTCTCAGGAAGTACTGCATGGATCTTTCTCAAATTTGGTACACAGGTTCCCCTTAGGGTCTAGTTGTGCAAGATGTTTTTTCTTGTTCGATTCGAAAATCCAATATGGCCACCAGGCAGCCATCTTGGTTTTCCCCATGAAACTTTGTTATTGTCATTTCTCAGGAAGTACTGCATGGATCTTTCTCAAGTTTGGTACACAGGTTCCCCTTAGGGTCTAGTTGTGCAAGACACCTTTTTCGGTCCGAATCGAAAATCCAATATGGCCACCAGGCGGCCATATTTGATTTCCCCATGAAACTTTGTTATCGTGGTTTCTCAGGAAATACTGCATGGATCTTTGTCAGATTTGGTACACAGGTTCCCCTTGTGGTCCAGTTGTGCAAGATACCTTTTCTGGTCCGATTCGAAAAGCCAATATGGCCACAAGGCGGCCATCTTGGATTTCCCCATGAAACCTTGTTATCGCGATTTCTCAGGAACTACTGCATGGATTTTTCTCAAATTTGGTACACATGTTCCCCGTGGGGTCTAGTTGTGCAAGATACCTTTTCTGGTCCGATTCGAAAATCAAATAGGGCCACAAGGCAGCCATCTTGGATTTCCCCATGAAACCTTGTTATCGCGATTTCTCAGGAACTACTGCATGGATCTTTCTCAAATTTGGTATACAGGTTCCCCTTGGGGTCTAGTTGTGCAAGATGTTTTTTCTTGTTCGATTCGAAAATCCAATATGGCCACCAGGCAGCCATCTTGGATTTCCCCATGAAACTTTTTCGTGATTTCTCAAGAAGTACTGTATGGAACTTCCTCAAATTTGGTACACAGGTTCCCCTTGTGGTCCAGTTGTGCAAGATACCTTTTTTTGGTCCGATTCAAAAATCCGATATGGCCGCCAGGTGACCATCTTGAATTTTCCCTTGAAACATTGTTATCGTCAATTCTCAGGAACTACTTCATGGATTCTTTCTGAAATTTGGTACACAGGTCCCACATGAGGCCTAGTTGTGCAAGATGCCTTTCTTGGTCCGATTCGAAAATCCAAGTTACGCTTAAAATTAATACGGTATTCCCGAGTTGTGACGTTGCATCACACGAGTCGGCAGATCAAATAGTGGGACATATTCTATATAGTGACTATAGAGAATATCCATATCTTCACCTTCCATATTAAGGAGTTCAAATAATTTGGAATTAAAATGTATTTCTTCAAAGTTTAAATCAGTTTTCTTAGTCCAGTGAACTATTTCGTCTGCCGACGGGTCGGCTACATGAAGGGACGTCACTCTTGTGACACAACGTTACAAATTCACAACTTTAGACTACTGCCGTGTTTCGATCCAAGGGAGATAATCAGGATTCAGACACTTTCGAAGTTTCAACATTACTGCGCGAATCCCTTCAGTATTAAGTATTGTACCATGTTACTATTTTCGAGCATGGTATCTTAAAAGAGATATCTCAAACTAGCCCAGTAAACAGAACAGAATTAGCATTCGTTCCTAATTATAAAATCTTAAGTATGTTTCATAGCTCATGCCAAAGGGTCAAAGACATTTGTCTTTGCTTCCAGTACCCAATGATGACACGTGCAAAAAAAAATACTACAAAACGAAGACGAATGATCCTCCGGACATTCACTTTCAGACTAACTTTGCTCTTTTCTCTTGTACTATTACAACGGACATAAGTACAGTTTCTAGAAATCTTGAAACTCCTTAAACTTAGAAAGATATCTTGGTGTTTTCCAGTGCCCCTTTTTCGATCTTTTTCGCTCAGATTCGAAATTCTGTAAACAAAATTACAAATCAATCGTTTGTTCTTAGTAACAATGGACAAAAATATCGTCTTGTCATTAGCTTACAATTATCGGACAATGGTGGGCGCCAAGATCCTTCAGGATCTCTCGTTTCAAATATGGGCATAGTCTCATTTGCATAAAATGCCTGAATCAGAGTGTAAACTACAATATCTCTGGAACTGTTTGGAATATTTCCTAATGACTTGTGGTAAAAATCATTTTAATTCAAATTGTGAGCTCTTTCTTCTCCTAAAAATCCATGGATTGTGTTTCCCTTCAACAGAGGCAGAAAAAAATTACTGTTTTCAAAGGACCTGGCGCAGCTTAATGAGATTTTGGCCTCCATGGGGTGCAGTTTGGAGAGCCAAAATGAAACATCACGATAAAAATTTCAGTTAGCGTAAAGAATATTTTTTGTCTTATGCTCTGAATATTTTGCTCTGTCTTATGGTTTTTTGATAACAGCATCTTGAAGTAGTGGATTTGTGTAAAATCGTCTATTTTGATGGGAAAACAACACACTTTTCTCTCCATCAACATATGAAGCCAGACCAGAACCAAAACCATGTTTGGACAACAACAGACTGTTGACACTGTCAATGTTTTGGGGTTAAGTTTATCTTGGTTTTCGACTGGCTTCATGTGTTTACGGAGAGAAAAGTGTGCTGTTTTCACCTCAAAATAGACGATTTTGCACAAATCCACTACTTCTAGATGCTGTTATTAAAAAAAAACATAAGAGCCAGGGCCTACAAAATACTCAGAGCATATAAGAAAGATACGGTATATACTTTATGCTAACTGAGAAAATCTCAGTACATGCATATTTCATTTTGGCACTCCAAAGCCCACCTGATGGGTGACAAAATCTCATTAAACTGCGTCAGATTCTTTAATTGAAGAAACGAATTATTACAGAGATTACTGTAATGATCAGTATTTAATAGTCCAACATATTTACATATAATAACAGGACAGTAAGTAATGGACATTTCTTATTGATATATGTATGTTAATATCAATAATGAATATAGTATGCTCATATAGTATCTTGCCTCACTATGTCCCTTACTCTCCTTGTTCCCCGCCGAATCATACCACCACATGTTCACATATTGGCCACTAGAGGGGGCTTTAAACATCCAATTGCCGAGGACAGATAGATAGTAATCAATTTTGTAAATGGCATTTTGGTTATTGTTTACCTCAGTGACCAAAATCAAAGAGATCACCCTAGTTTGGATTAAATGTCAATAATTTCATGTGACAAGAGTTTCATAACAGATTTGTTTTGTGGTTCAAACCATGTTTAACCATGTGCCAAATGTCCCTGGACATGCTGGAGGGGATGATATTCTTTGTCAAACAGGTGGTGAAGTTCAATCACCAGTGGCGTCAGGCTGGTGACCTCACGCACTACAAGGTGATTCAAACCCAGACTGCTGCAGATTGATCAGCCAAAATTAAAATATTGTTTGTTTGGGGTAACCTTACCTACCCACCAAAAAGGCCCCTACCCAAAACTTTTATTAATTTATTTTTATTCATCTAAGAAATATAGAGTCTTTTAAGTTTTTCTGAAATGCTCTTATGTTGAAATTATCTGTGTAAACCAGGAAACTACATGTTTGTCAAGCAGGATCCATACAAATGGTACTATTTTCTCTGTTTGGCACATCTCTCTCTCCACTCTCATGAAGCAATATTGTCACCAGGAAATGTGATCACGAGAAAGTTCTGATAAACAAAAAAAATAAAGGAATAAAATAAAAAATCGATCTACTGACTCCTGGTCTGCAGCAAGCTTAGGTTACCCCAAACAAACAACTTTTAATTTTGGCCTTGCGTTGAGGAATCCAAGATGAACCAAGGATTACAGCAAAATGACTAGACAACAGAGATAAAGCATTAAAGTGCCTCTTGTGGTCAATAGGTGAATATCAGGCTGTTTGAATCAGCAAGGGAACACAGGGGTCAAAATTAACACATGTCTGCCTGTCTCTGACAGGTACTTTTTGCATGAGACAGGAGGAAATATTTACAGGTAGCAAAAAAAAAAATTCTTTCAATGTTAATTCATTTTTGTTCAAAAATCTTCAATTCTACCACACCCCATGTGTTATACCAAATAACATTATTACATGTAAAGAAGGAAGCACAGCTCACAACCAATCGGTGTGGTATATGATGTCATAATTTTCTTCACGTGTACAGTTGAACTCGCCCAGAAAGGTAATAAGATTGAAATGGATATCAAAATTTATCGATTGCCTGTATCTTCTTGTACATCCTGTTGCTGTACATCATGGAGCCAATTCAAGTTGGAGAAACAGGGGGTTTTTTCTGCGGAGATTTATTCAAAGTTATTGATGTCATTAAACCTTTTTGGATGTATGATAGATACACAATCCAATCATTGGATGATGGGAGAAATTCACATGTATTCCAAAACCAAGGGTCACGCTTGCATCATTTTGATCGTTAATGGCGTTTTAGCACGCCCCTATAGCTGTCATACTGTGGACTCTCCAACCCGTGTCGATTTCAGGCACGCGACTTGCAGGTGTTGCTTGCTTCGATTAATTGGCGGGCCAAAGCATTTTTTGTCAGGGATGTTAACCCAGTTTTAAATACACGAGAAAATTTTCTTTTCAGGAAAAATCTCAACATTGTGCCGTTTTCAGTATGGTAGAATAGAAATAATTCCTTGTTTACGGCCTTCGTGACCAAACTCATCCTATTGCAGCGCGATCTATTCTAGGTGTTTTACTGCAGTAAACAAGGAATTATTTCTTAAACTTAACGCAGGAAGTTGACAAAAGATTAATCAATGCCTTATTAATTAGACACAAATTAAACTAACAAAGCCTCCATGTATGCTATTATTGGAAGATTTTATATATTTTTATATATATTTATGCAACACAAAAGCAACATTACTATTTTGTGTCAGCACTTTCAGGCTACAGTTGAGAGAAGACAGGTAAGAATGATTTCTACCGGTCACCTGAGACAGGTAATATTTTTTAAACATTTCAACTCCTGGAACACGGATATTAAGGGACGTATTGAGACAAGCTAGTATATGAGCACAGAATACAATAATCTTAGTTTTATTATTAGTCAGCCAATTTTTCCATCTCTTTCCTTGTTTCTGCAGCTCTTCCTCGAAGTTCCTTGATTGAAGAGTCAATATGCTTGGTCTGTAAATGAGAAAATTTAATCTTTGTTTTCAATATGGCAGTAGTAAGTGTTACCAGTGGAGATGTTGCAGTCAGACTGAGAATCCTAGGCCATTTGGGAATAAAATGGCAATTCACAGATGGCCTGATTCCCAGTCTGTCTACAATAGTCTTAGATATATGTGGACTCATTAGTTGTAAGCAATCAGATGATACAGTGGCAACTGGAAATATGGAATAAGTGCATGACGGGCCGAACCTGCTGGTTCTGATTGTGCGTCAGTTTTCTCAGGCTGTGCGATGGTAGTGGGAGGGAAAACGGATCAACGGTATTGCAGAGTTTCCACTATTGCCAGGTTTCACTGAATAGCAAGAGCCTGGCTTTGTAAAAGTTCCAGGTCTGAACTTAATGGAAAAAAATCACAGCATGTTAACTACTGAGAACAAATAGTGGAACTGGTTTTTGCAATGGATTTGAATGATCATGGGAGTATGTTCGAGAAAATTCAATGCAGGAATACCGGCAGGCTGGGGATTGCTTTGACTCCATTGATGATGCCATTTACAGTTCCTGTTAACTCATTCGGTACCAATGACACCAAAAGATGACAAAATAATTCCCTGTCTCAACCCCGTTGACGACTTTTGGTGTAATTTCCATCAGATTCACTCCGCAAACTTTATTTTCACATTTTTCCAACACCTGTGTCGGTAAATATTGGTCATTTTTGTCTCCCGACAGGCTTGGAATGAAATGCGATGGTCGGATTGATCAATCACGTGCCTTCGTTTTAGTCATATGGTAATGATACAACCAACCGAAGCGCTGAAGTGTCGGCGTGGTTCATTGGCACATATGACCAGATTCGTTGAATGAATGATATTTATATCCAATCGTAGCTTTCGTAATATTACCCATCCATTGTAACTATGACGAGATTGGGAAAGCCAAGGAGATGACCTTTCCAACGTGACCTTGTTCACAAAAAACAGCCATGGGAAAGGGGCGATACACGCCTTGAAATGTGACATAAAAAAAAACCTCAAACTCTTCGCAGTTTAGCGAAGTCTCTCATCTCAAGCTGCGTTTATTCTGACAAATGTCCACGAATGAATGAAATATATGCTTACAATCTTCGAAAATTACGTAGGTTTGTGCATTTTTTTTTTTATTTTACGAGGTTGTTTTTGTTCATCGAAACATCGTTTGCCATAGGCAGTATCATTTTGCAAATGTCAATTGAAAATTACGAACGTGTTGGTGAGTTTACTGATTTTTATTTGAAATAAAACTGCATTTCTTGAGGAAAATAACTCACACATATAGTTTTTGTTGAAATATATTATTTTAAACGGACATAAAGCAATAAGTTTCAGACTGTCTGGGATCTGAAATGCGGATAGAAACACATGAACGCCTTCTGTTTTGGGGATAATTATTCAACTTCACTGACTGCTATGAGCTGGAAGCAGCGGGGTCGAGGCATAGAAAACTATCCAGGGCTGACAGCTAAGATGAGCTGCTGTACTGAATGAGTTAAGAGGAGGGCATCTTCATACACAAGCCGACTTCTCCGTTCACACATCCAAATAGCCTTGATAGATCGGAACACCTAAAGCATTCAAAATCTGAGGGGTACAAATTTTATCTACAAAACCAGAGATGAGCCAATCAAAACTTACCCAAGTTAATGACTGTGTGTTGGGTGGCATATTATCTCAGTAGTTGTCTTTCCTCCTAATATGGCAGTAGTAGTGGCCAGACACATAGGTAAGCCAATATATAACCCAATCATGCGCACATTTTGAAATTCAAATGGGTTTGAGGTCAATAACATTTCGTGTCTATTTATAAATTCTTTTCAACAGAGCCGGCGGGCAGATATATCAAGGCTAATTCAGTTTGAAGTGTGAATGGAGAAGTCGGCTTGTGGGATGGGGGTGAGAGGGAAGGGGTATCATGATATCCCTAATTCCTTACCAATAAGAGTTTCTGTTTCGATGCGGCGAGATGTAGATAATCCTCCACGGACAATTGCTCC
The DNA here is from genome assembly GCA_036873755.1 of Hanleya hanleyi. Classification (NCBI taxonomy): domain Eukaryota; kingdom Metazoa; phylum Mollusca; class Polyplacophora; order Lepidopleurida; family Hanleyidae; genus Hanleya; species Hanleya hanleyi. The sequence continues at coordinate 45,056 of JAVTVY010011924.1, forward strand.
ACAGGTTTTTGACAGCTTAGAAATGGGCATGTCGGTGAATGGCTTTTGTGCTCCTTCCTACAAAAAGAAGTAAACACATCAACACAAGATTACACTAAAGAATACGAGTGCTGTTTTTGATAATGCAATGAGGGGCGCTGTAGGTTGCAACCCACTGCAAGCTTTCCACATCCAGATCTAGGTCACGACCATATGTAGGTCATATGGTGGCAGCTGCAGTAGGAGTGTTGAAAGTAAGACCATGTAAAAACTAGGCTAAAATGTGAAAAATGTAAAATAACCGGAAAAGACATATACTTTTTGTCGGCCTTATTATGAGCATGCTGAGAGAATGGATGATTTGTTACCATGGATCATCATCAGGCTCCCATCCATCCAATTCCTTCCCACAGACAAAACACTTGACAGCATCTGGCTCCTGTTCTGTCGGACAATGGAAGAATCCAGCTTCTGCCATCTACAATCAAATTAAGAGCACTGTATTAGGACATTATATTATATGTTATTAATCGGTTGTTTTCGTATTGCCTTCGTATTGACCAGAGGGTCGCCGTATTGGCCCCGAGGTTGCAGGCACACATGGGTGTAATAACCCAGTTAAGTAAAAGAACCACAAACACAGCATCTAATTGATCAAGTGTCAAGCAGTACTAACTACTGGACCATTGTTATCCCAGTGTAGTACCTACAAGTCAAAACATCAGTCAAAACATTTCAATATCAATATATGGAGTGTCTGCTTCCTATCTGCTCCATGTTGATTATGCTAAATTTAGGGTTCAGAAATTTAAAACAGGGTGCCGAAAAAGACACCCCGGCGGCATCCAGCTGGCTAACAGCCTGAATGACACTGATCTTGTCAAAAGGGTTTTGTTTATGCTGGAGTTAATCCCCACCCCTCCCCATTCACAACATGTTTACGCCCCAGGGAGTGGGGTTTTCACACATTTTCAGTCCTGTTTATCTTGGGATTCAGTTAAGACTTCTTCTACCTAGGGATAGGACATAAATTGTATTTGGTTGAGGTTTAGGTGGGGATTCACTTCAATGTTTTGCCCCAGGGGGTAGGGCATTGAAGCATTTTAACAACTCTCATTTGCTAAGTCCCCACTCAGGGGTTTTTCTAGCCGTTTTCTCATCGTGGTAATCCCGATGAGAAATTTCCGAAATTGAGTTTTGAGGACTTTTGCAAATTGAGTTTTCCCTCGACAAATTCAGTTTCTCGTAATTTTCCCCATTACGCGCGCTTGCGCGCGAAAAAAATATTGAGTTTTGCTGATTTACTGGTCTTCATTGTTGTGTAGTTGTATCGGAATAAACTTATTTTAATCCTTGAATCTTGTCCCGAGTTCACGAACCGACGTCTGTTGTCGTTGTTGTTGTTTCCTGGCGCAGTGTAACTCTCCGCACAAAGGTGATATTGGCAATCTGAACGGTACGCAGGAGAACGGCTTCAGTCTTGCGCTTATTCATTGGACAAGTGATTATGTCGTTGGAATTACTACCCAATGAAACACCGCGTTACGAAGATCTGCCAAGGGGTGGTATACATATGAGAGCGCGTGCTCGTTAATAGAAACACACCACAAACACTTTGACAGCATGGACGAGGGCAGTCGCAAACCAGCGGCCCGAAAACCAACAGCACACGGTGAATAAAGTAATATGTGAATGAAATTGTTCGATCAACCATGCCTACTGCTCCATGGACATGATGGATCAACTGATGCAAAATATTTTTCTCAACTGGTATCGTCTGACGCCAATCAGAGACTACACTAAATAACAAAGTCTATGTTGTTTCAGTCGTCGTATACTAGTCTATTCTGTACAACACGATACCGCCGAAAAAAATCGATACGGCACAATGCTACGCCGTAAGGGTCATTTACTGTGGTTTAGGGACAGAGTGAAAACGGAAGTTTTCAGGTTGATAATCGAGTATTAATTTAAAAATATTGACAACTTTTCAAACATTTTACATGCAACCCACACTAAATGACCCTTTACCAGATCAGGGGAAAGGACCAATTGGTATAAAATATCTATCCCAATTGAGATCATAAAATATCCCACTTTGGATATTTTTTTTATAATTCCATATTTTCAAGCTGGCATATTCTCCTAGTTATTTTGTTTGTTTAAAAACATACAAAAGTGGTGATTGATGGGAAGTATACTGCAGCAACATGAAAAAAGAATGCATGTAATTTTAATATCAGAGAGAATAACTTGGGTGAGAAAAACTCAGCAAAATTATACAATCGCATTGGCAGTTTTGTCAAGTAAATTCTATCTTGCTTTTGTACTTTAGATGCCGAAATTCGCCATTGCGGTTTAGTTTGAAAATCGGTCAAAATATCCCAATTAGGATATATTTCAATATCCCAACTTCAAGGATTTAAAAACTACCATAACATTACTCAATCATAGGACATGCAGTTGGTTTCAGTCAATGCTACTCTATACCAGTTTCAACTGTCGCTGTTCACATCTTAGTCTCGATAAAACAGAAAATATGTTTGAATTATTAGAGCATTTACTCTATATTGCATGGTCACATACTGATAATAATTAGATATTCCTGTACATACAAAAACTGTAGACTGCATTTACTGAACCAATCTACGTGTACAATGGACAGGTCTTTTTAAATGTCGGTTTTGAATTTCTTTTAGTTACCCCTATGAAAATGTTTGCATAATTGAGTTTCTGAGCCGAAACTATGAAAATCATGGATATATTGAGTTTCTGGTACAAAAAGATGATAACAATGAAAATATTGAGTATTTTTAAATTATAGGCGCGCCAACGGCGCGCCGAAAAATTGAGTTTTAGGAAATTCTCAAATTGAGTAGATGAAAGATTTTGGGCTAGAATAACCCCTGCCACTAAACCCCGAGGTTGGGGGGGTGGGGGTTTCACTGGACTCCTGCATTAATAGAGACAGCTGAGGGGGTACTCTGATACCCCGTGATCTTGCCAAATGCACATTTTATTAGGTGAAAATAGTAATCACAGCCCGATAATCTGTCATATACTATTTGTCATCATGGCTGAAGGTCTTAGCCAAGTTGACATGGCTTCGTTCGTTCCTACACTTAGCCATGAGTCCTCTTCATGAACTTGCATGTACACTGCATGTACACATCCGTCTGCAATCAGTCTTCAAACATCAACGGCCGGTTGAACTTCCGCCATTATCTTCGTACGGGGCACGTGATCGGCAACGTATCAGGGGATCACATGACCCGTACGAAGATAATGGCGGAAGTTCAACCGGCCGTTGCTGCTTGAAGACTGATTGCAGACGGAGGAGGTCTTCATGGCAAACAAACTCTTTGCCGAACTCGATAAATCTAATAGACAGAGAGTTGGGATGGGTTGTTTTATTGTCGATTAGAGCCGAACGACCCATGGAGCCGTGTGAGAGTGTACATGCAAGTTCATGAAGAGGACTCATGGCTAAGTGTAGGAACGAACGAAGCCATGTCAACTTGGCTATGAAGGTCCATGCTTGTAGATACCGTAGAGGAAGCAACTTTATCTTTAAGCTTATTCTATGCCTATGGCATCCCCTTGTACATTGCTCTTCTGCATGTGGAGGAGGAGGAGGAGGAGGAGGAGAAGGGGAGCTCTTTGGTGGTTCAACTTTCTAGAGAAATCCCTAGGACAAAGGTTACAGTCTTAGTGCCCAGTCTAGAAATTATACAGTCTGTACAGCAACAACAACAACTGTCAACATATACATGTATTTTTGACTGCGAGTGCTAGCCACATATATGCAACTCAGTGTATGTAGCCACGACTGAGTTGCACATCCTTACTTGGACAGACATCAGTAGCGTCGTTTTCTTCGTGGCCAAACATGACAAAATGTACAATTGACTATGGCATTTAACGGGTTGTAAACATGTCAAATATACTTCTCTCCCCCGACACAAAGTTTGTGGCTCATTCCTGCAGCGCAAGTGCACATGAATAGCACCAACTCATGTCACTATCTTCCTATCACGCTCAAATTTTTAAAATGGCCTAAGTGCAAGAAACACTGCAGTGCGCATGCACCTATAATAACACGAACACTTTACGATATGTCTTAAATAAGAAGGCGTCATCAGCTGCTGGGGTAACCGAGATGGAACTTGACCACGTGCGTTAGGCCCCGCCCACTAGCTGATGACGCTTTCTTCTTTACGACATATCGTAAAGTGTTCGTGTTATTAGCGGTGCATGCGCACTGCAGTGTTTTTTGCACTTAGGCCATTTTCAAAATTTGAGCGTGATAGGAAGATAGTGACATGAGTTGGTGCTATTTACGTGAACTTGCGCTGCAGGAACGAGCCAGATACTTTGTGTCGGGGGAGATAAGTATATTTGACATGTTTACAACCCGTTAAATGTTTGGCCACAGCTGGATGTGCAACTCAGTCGTGGCTACATACACTGAGTTGCATATATGTGGCTATGCGAGTGCGAGAGCTGAGAACACACCTTTTCGGGCGTGCATGAGCAACTGTCTTGATATGGCCAGTTGTGGAATGTCTCAAGTCTCTTCTCTGTCAGGTGCATGAAATATTCCTTGTGTGAGACGATACCAGTCGGCATGTTTGACATTTGCACTCAAGAAAGCGAGCTCGACAAATTCAATCTTTTTGAAATATGGCGGGGAGTGTCTCCAATCTTAAAGAGTGCTGCTAGGGGAGGTAATTCAACATTCTTTATTGAAAAGATTGGCCTCTTGCTCTGGCCCTTGTTATCAGTACATGTATGTACAGTCTGCCCAGGGGAAACTGGTGTCCGAACAAAAGCCCCAGGGGACAAAAGTCCCGCGGACAAAAGCCCAAGAGGACAAAAGCCCCAAACCAATATTCAAGGTGGATGTGCAGTACAATTAATGCATGGACGTGTAAATATTATAAAATGAGAGCGCAAACAAGAAACAACAACAAAGGGGAAATATTGCCTTAAACTGTATCGCTTGGTCCATTACAATTCTGTAAGAATACAATTCATAAAATTGGGGGAAAAAACGATTTAAAAGAAATAAATTTAAAGTAATTAATTAATTTTAATTTTAAGGAGGATGCGTTGGAATAGCTTACTATTCATGCTGACCTGATGTGATGAGACACGTGGAATTTTGCCTGATAAACGCTGGCCCCCTTTTTTTTAGCTTATAGACTAAACCGGTTATAGCCTAATTGGTCAAAAAACTATATTATTATTTTTTTAGCATTCTCATGGTATCAGATTGTATACTTCCTGTACTTTGTCAGGTATAACGACACCGAGAGTTTGGGAGGTTACAGACTCTGACAATCGGAGAATGGTTTTGAGAAACATGTAACTGTACACAGTGTACAGAAATATACGGAAGATTTCGCAGACCAAAAATGTAGATATTTTAGCAAATTCCCCATCAGGCTAACAGATACGTACATGTATAAGATCATGCTGAGTGATGTTAATTTTTTTATTTATTCATAAATTCTGTAACGAATATATCTGGGCTATGAAACATGTTCGTTACACAATTCTAATAGATCTGAATTATATGGTGTAATATGAATATATGCATAATTTGTCTTTTCTAATTCTTTGACTCACTCGGTCAATGTTGTCTGAATTTGACATCTGAACAATCATCGCGAAATTTACATCATGATAGCCCATATAGAAAAAATGAAAATCTTTATTTTTATCATATTTTGGTCCAAATTGACCGTGACTAGTTTTAAATTGCAGTGTCATGCCAAGTGTCAACTTCTTTCAGGTGTTTGTTCTATCTGCATGCTTTATGAATTATCAGTTTCCTATGATATCCGCCTCTCTTTTCGATGAAAAACGTTAATTAGCGCCGGAATTTGCCGCGTTTGGCAACAACTTAGGCATCGATGAATTGAACTTTTTTGCAGAGGTGTTAGAAGTTGACTTTTGATTTAAACTTACGAGAAGACGGTTTGATCTGAAAACCAATATTTCAGTAATTTTTAGTTTTATTATTTTGTCTCTTTGGAAGAGTTAGAAATATCGCAAAAATCTTCGCTGAAAAGCGCCAAAGTGCGTAAAAAAATGAAAGGTAAATTTTCACAATTTCCCGGGGGAGGACGATAGACCCTCCACTTCGCGGATACCGTCCCTTCCCACCCCCGATTTGCTCCCCCACATTATTGAATTGGTCCCGCAGCGCCTGTTATAACAGTCAATAAACGAAGTACTTTCAACAAAATAACCAAATTTCTTATCTTAAAATATCCGAAGAAGAAGGTAAGAGTAGGGATCAATAACATTAAATCCACTGGCCTGAAATTTAAAATGAAGATAAATTTCAAATGGGTAGATCTATAAGTTAATCGTATTAACGTATCATATTCCGTTGAGCTAAATTCAACCCACAGGGCCAAAGTCACCTCATATGTACGGTACCGTATTATAAAATTATTTATAAGAACCACAAACCCGTACAAAAAATGCATTTTCGTAGCATTAGTAGTAGTATGGAAAGGCGAAATCACGAATATTCGTGTGACACCGTTAAGCGTGTGTGTAAATGGGACGTAAATGTGGGCGGTGTAAGTGACGTAACGGTTGACCATTGGCCCTTGGACCTTGAATGTTGAGGTGGAGCTTAGATCTTGGGGTCGGACCTTGGAGTGCCTGTGGTGTGTGTAAACAGATCACCTACATCCAACCGTGGCAAGCCGGTGCGACGGTGAACAGCCGGTGTGCATATTTTCGAGATATACAAAAACGATGTTGTTTTTTCAGCGAAGTTTCGTTTTCAAGTTGTCTACGTCTTCTTTACTGACTTCTGTACATCTTGTCATGTATATTTATTCCCTGGTTATTGCTCTTTGGATGACACCAAATTTTAACTGGATTTAATCAGCTTCACACCATGCGCGTCTTTCTAGGCTATGGTGGTCATGACCAACGTTCTTCCTAGCAAGTATATTGCTGACATCGTCGCCTAGAAAGACGCACACGGTGTCACTTATTTCATAATATCCGTCCTGAAACTGAATACATGCATTAAAATTTGGACGACATGCAAAGAGCAATGCATAGAGAATAATTACATATGACAAGAATACAAAATAGCGTCAGACTAGACATCGCTGGAAATATAGCATCGTTCCCCATTTACATATGATATCTCGAGGTGTTTGACGTCCTGCTATGAAATAGACCTATCAGAATTGGCACTTCCCGTAAATGAATAGCCCTAAATATTGCACACAACCTAACTACCCAATTCTGACACCACGTCAACTATCGAAGAAAAATGTGCTCATCGGCTGACCACCCAGATCGAATTCTGTAAAGCGTTTGTGACGTCAGGCCACTGGCTGTTAGAGGTCGAGGCCTGTTACACATGAAGTTGACTTTGTAACAGGAGGGGTCTGTCAGGCATTCTTCTACATCACTAATATGAACACCTATGCTCAGTGTTCCATTTGTGCCACATGCCATGAGGTGCTCAAACATTCTACCAATTTACCCCGCCACGAGAAAACCTGCGACAATACCGGCAAACGGAATCTCGACAGGGACGTCTTCCACATCACACACGTCATATTTGAGAAGCTGATGAATGAAGACAAATACGTCCCCATGGCACAACTCTACTTTTCGTACAAAGCCTGCTACGGTTTCGAAGCCACGCTAGACCTCATGGTGATAGTGTGGACTAAAACGTCATATTCCCTTGAGTGTGAGCATACGCACCAACGTTTCCCCAAGTATGAGACCGCCCCAGTCGTTTAGCCGTTATCTTATTACCTTCACCCTTATTACCCGTAAGGTGGGGGTATTTTGAGAGCCAGTGCATGTCCTCGCGGCAGTTGATGTGCGTATATCGGCGTCGAACCAGGGGAACCCCGAGGATGACACTGCTGACGACCCCGAGGACAAGAACGAGAACGAACCCGTCGACAAGTCCGACCAGACTACGACCAAAACCACTCAAACCGTACTCACATAAATTGAAACAGCAACAAGATCAACACTGTCGTCCTCTCCGCCGCTTCTCTCCGCTTTCTAGACACCTGGAATTGCCTGACACATAACAGCTATGACCAGTGGATGAAAGTCTACGACTGCGCCCAGAGCAAATGTGGCTTTCCGTATACGTACATGACCAACCTGAATCGTTTGGAAGAGACAACTCCAACCTCAAGCGCCCTTTTACAGCGATATGTAAGATGAAGCGTTTTCCGACACCGTCTATACGGAACTCCTGTGGGCGTGGATCCGTGAAGGGATTCAGACTCTACGGGATTTCTTCATATACTACAACAATCTGGATGTCGTCCCTTTCCTGGAAGTCACAGACAAAATTGTCGAGGTATGGGTGTGGACTGTGTCATGCCCTGATTGGCACTGCGGTATCTGTTCCAGGACCTACCTGCCTTAATCGCACAGAAAGTCACCGACATGTTGACTATATCATTTCTCATCCATACTACGAGAAATACAAGCCTCTAGTCCGTCATTCATAATTCAGCCGTCGTCCATTAGAGAATATCCGCGTCCATAATCCAAAGACCTACTCCATATCCATATAACAGTATTAGCACCAAATTCAAAAAGACAATCATAGTATACATAAACATAGGCTAGTTTCCTACAAGAGAGAAGCGGTCAACAGTTTTCAATGATGCCGACAAGACATCATGATGTTCAAAAAATATAAAATCCGTATCGCTGATCAGTATTCTTAATCCATGATAATCGTTGTAAAGTCGTTATCTAGAGAATGATGTATCTCAGTCACACTTTGATTGTGACTGTTCATATGAGCATCATGAGGATGTTGAAGTACATGGTTTCATACGGCCCCTAGCCCCGGGTTAAGCGGAATTAGACACAAGTTACGAAACGTAACGCCATAGATCTTGCATGCTACGTTCGTATTTTGCTATCAGCATGCGATATGTATCGCCAAATTTGTTAAATTTTGAGTGGAGGCGCTCGGTGGAATAGCCCAGTTTTATAAGTTTCTGCAAAAATGTTTTGTGGCGTTGATTAAAATCGTCATATTTAACACAGGATCTAGCAAATGCTACTAGGCCAGATATGTATACGCCATATGCAGCTCCCACTGGAATATTACTGTCCAGAAAGGGATAGTTT
>JAVTVY010011925.1:0-57727 GCA_036873755.1 Hanleya hanleyi
AGTTTTTACTGTATATACTGAGTTACTCAAAATACCATCCATTGGATTGGATGAAAATATACACCACCGTGGAGGTAGTCAAAAATAGAATGATGTGTGCGTAAAATGGTTTTTTCCACATGTCAATAGCAAAATGATACTGGCATTTTGTGAAAATGAAATTCCGTTGTTTGGCTAAAATACACTTGTGCATTAATTGTTCGGTGTCTAGAAATGTAATAAAGTAGCAGTAATATATTTATAGCAATGCACTCAGTGGCATGTAGCGAGTTAAAATGTGATTTGTAAACTTAAGTATAACTATTACCCTACCTTGGCTGATTTGGTCGTATTGAAATAATTTTAACACAATTCTACTACAGGATTGGACATTGTGAACTGCATTACTCCAATGCTGATGATAAAATTGGCGCATATAAATATGAATGAGGATGGGCGGTTTTATATATGGGTTTGAAGGTTAGATTTTACACGACCACCGCATAATGAGAGATTCATTCACAAAATGACGGATGCAATCGCAAAATAACAAAAAAAGTTTACCACAAACACTTACACAATCATTCACCCGCAATATAATAATATCACCGTTTAATTATCAGAATTTCGTTAAAAGGTAAAGTCTAACAATCACAATATTTCTCTCAAGTGATGATATTGATTTTCATATATAAAAATAGCGTTTTGTTGAAATTTAGTATCAATATCTGTATGATAACCAAAGTCCAATTGAGTGAGTTACGAATACCTTGGTACCCTGGCCTGGCCTGTACGGCCAAGAATACTATATATGCACTGAAGAATGCCATTAATCCCAAAGAACTCATAAATAACCGGGCATGTCACATTTGAATAACGTCAATTAACATTTATACTCGGTTAATATCCTATAGGTCATAAAGAAAGCCAAAGAAACCACAAAAGGGAGTTTTTGTACTCATAAATAACCGGGCATGTCACATTTGAATAACGTCAATTAACATTTATACTCGGTTAATATCCTATAGGTCATAAAGAAAGCCAAAGAAACCACAAAAGGGAGTGTTTATCCTATTATTGTCCCTTAGAGTTAAATGATAATATACGTGGCATGTGGCGCGCGCAAGAACACATTCAAGCATTCATTTAGATAAAAGAGTTCCTCTAAAGCTGAGAGAGAGGGTCCATTAACAAAGGACACTGACTATTTTACTCTATTATATCGTGGTCAGTGAGGTATTTAATTGAAGCTATTTATCCGCTCCATACAGGTTTCAAATTCACGTAAAATATTGGACAGCTGTTAGCTATGATAATACATGTATATCATTTTGCTTTAAAACTATGGTGGATATATACAATACAGAATTTTAAGTTTTCAAAAAGATCGTAATGCCCCAGCCTGGGTATGTTTAGTATGTTCACAGCAAAACAAATTGAAATATCAAACACCATGTTTTATTATTTAACGCACCGTCACATTAGGTACAAGTGTTTACTGAGCTCAAGTCAACGATCAGCATGTAGACATATAGAGTATGTACGGCATGTTATGGTATTAACCAGTGCACGGATGACGCGTTCAACCGATGGGTTGGTCGGTCAGCTTGGTCACGAAAAACGTACAAGTCTCTACATGTCGAGAAATAATGCAGGAGCAGGGGAATTAACAATAGTATGACTCATGGATCTTTGTTTAATGTCTATTGTGCTGCATAGACGTGTCTGCACTTGTCGAGAACTACAGACAAAGGAACAGGAATTAGCAAGAAATAAGAATAGAATAGGGGCTTTCCCAATACTGTCAGTGTGTGGACAAATATAAATTTATCCAAGTTTGCTATGACAACGATGTAGAGCATGACTCATCGCTCTTTATTTATGGGAATGGCTCTGCATAGACGCGTCTGTACTTGTCTAGAATTAAATACAAAGGAACAGGAATTAGCAAGGATTATGATTAGAAAAGCGGTTTTCCCAATACTCTCAGTGTGTGAGCAAATACAACTTTATCCAAGTTAGCTGTGATAACGATGTAGAGCATGACCCATAACTCTTTGTTTATGGGGAGTGTATTGTTCTGCAACGGAGCAGGGATGGCAAGGTCTTATTATACAGACTTTATAATAAAAATAATACACACTGAATTTGGGGAAGTAGTATACAAAGAAAGCAATATCATGTACGTATAATTGCACTATCCTTGCCCCTAATGAGGTACTATGTGAACCGCGTGGGGTAGACTTTAGTTATATCATCAGTAATAAAGAAAGCGTATTTATAAAGTTCAGATAAAATGAGTAGTAGAGAAAGCGAAAAACGGAAACCCTGTGACCTTTGTGGGGAGATTTTTAGTTATGGGATGGGGAATGTCCGATAAAACTGAAGACTACATGCATCATAGTATATGTGGGGGTAAACAAATTCCATCCATTTAGCTATGATGATAATGTAGAGCATGACTCACCACTCTTTGCTTATGGAGAGACTATTGTTCTTCCTAAATGCGGGGATAAGTCTGTCAAGAAATAACAAAGAAGCAGGGAAATGGCATGAATAAGAACAGAATAGGGGTTTTTACAATAATCTAGAGCATGACTCATGGTTCTTAGAAGAGCTGTTCTCTGATTGGGAGATATTTTTAGACAATAGAAGAGCTGCGCTCTGATTGGTTGATATTGTTAGACATTAGAAGAGCTGCGCTCTGATTGGTGGCTAATCATTCACACACACATTGATTCAATGTGTCATTTATACAATCACTGTCTCAATTACTCACTGATTCAATCACTCATTTAATCAATAATCCGCATAATGAGGGAATCATTCATTCATTCAATGAGGGATTCATTCCATCTTCCACAAAATCACTGATTCAAAGAATTCAATCACAAAATCACTGATGCAATCACAAAATCACTGATACAATCACAAAATCGCTGATGCAATCACAAAATCACTGATGCAATCATTTACACAATCATACAATCGATGATGCAATCACAAAGTCACTGTGACAGTGTATATACGTCGCTGTAGCGAAGAATACAACACGAGAATATTGATGGCGACCACAAAATCACTGATGCAATCACAAAATCACTGAATCAATCATTTACACAATCACAAAATCACTGATGCAATCATTTACAGAATCATACAATCACTGATGCAATCAGTAAATCACTGATGCAATCACATAATCACTAACAATCACTACATATACTTGCACATTCACAAACTGATTCATGGGAGTCCATTGTTCTGCTTAGACGTTTCTGTACTTGTCGAGAATTAAAGACAAAGGAAGAGGAGTATTAACAATAGTATGACTCACCACTCTTTGTTTATGAGGAGACTAATATTTTGCACAGGTGCGGGGGCACGTTTGTCAAGAATTAAAGACAAAGGAGCAGGAAATAGCAATAGAACAGGGGGTTTCCATATAATGTTAACATCTAAAAATAGACCTGAGGTGATGCTCTATAAATAGAACTTACATATGAAACATATGAGATAAAAAGGATTAATACATATGAAGTAACAAAACGGGGATTATTAGATATTAAAGTATATATTCACATTTACTCAGTTACTCAATGACTCATTTACTCACAGTTACCCAGTAATTATTCAGTTACTCAGTATATACTCACAGTTACTCAATATTCATTCACATTTACTCATTTACTCAGTTACTCAATATCTACTCAGTTACTCAACATATACTCACATTTACTCAGTTACTTAATATATGCTCACAGTTACCCACTGTATACTCAGTTACTAAATATGTACTCACAGTTACTCAGTATCTACTCACAGTTACTCAATATCTGCTGACAATTGCTCATTTACTCACAGTTACTCAATATCTACCCACAGTTACTCAATTACTCACAGTTACTCAGTATATACTCACATTTACTCAGTTACTCAATGACTCATTTACTCAGTTACCCAGTAATTATTCAGTTACTCAATATATACTCACAGTTACTCAGTATATACTTACATTTACTCAGTTACTCAATGACTCATTTACTCACAGTTACTCAGTATCTACTCACAGTTACTCAATATATACTCACAGTTACCCAATTACTCACAGTTACTCAGTATATACTCACATTTACTCAGTTCACCGCAAATATTACAAGTCACGAGCAACAACGACTTGGATTTGAATTGAGGTTGGTTGTTGATAATTGCGCTAAACCAACCACCCAGGAGTCATTTAAACAGAGACGCGTGTTCAAGGCAACGCGAAATTTATAGGGTGTACTGTCTGGGAAGTATGACAACGAATCTTTGCTACTAACAATAATGTAGTGATCCATTTGGACGACTGGGGCTAAAAGATGAATGATGTGCTTTTATAGGGATCAAGGACCAAGCGATGTAAGATTATACTGGCTTTCTAGAACATTCTGTATGGCGATGTCGATTTTAGGGGTACTGTCCTTGACGAGGGTCCACTGAGTATGTGTTAGGACGAGTCCTTTAATGGAAGCTTTACCGTTGAGGAAATAGCGTAGATCCACCCTCAGCGTCTTGGCATATAAGCAAACAGTACTGATGCAATCATTTACATAATCACAAAATCACTGATGCAATCATTTACGCAATCATACAATCACTGATGCAATCACAAAATCACTGATGCAATCACTTACATAATCATACAATCACTGATGCAATCATTTACATAATCATACAATCACAGATGCAATCATTTACACAATCATACAATCACTGATGCAATCACAAAATCACTGATGCAATCATTTACATAATCATACAATCACTAAAAAGGGACAGGAGTATTAACAATAGTATGATTCACCACGGGGGCACGTTTGTCGGGAACTAGAGACAAAGAAGCAAGCAATAACAAAAGAATACGGGTTTTCGCAATACTGTGGGCAGAAAATTTTTTAGCTATGAAGACAATCGATAGCGTGACTCATCGCTCTTCGTCTATGAGGAGACTGCCCAGACAAGTTTGAACTTGTCGAGAATTAAAGACAAAGGAGCAGGCAATAACAATAGTATGACTCACCACTCTTTGTTTATGGGGAGTCTATTGTGCTGCCTAGACGCGTCTGTACTTGTCGAGAACTAACAAAGGAGCAGGCAATAAAAATAGAACAGGGGTTTTCCTAATGATGTCATGATCTAAAAATAGAACTGAGGTGATAGAAAATAGAACTTACATATGAACACAAGGAGTATTAAATAACAAAACAATGAGCAGAGGTAACAGGGGATACTATGTATCACCGGGCCGCCACGCAGCGCGCGCGTGTTATCCGGACGCGCGCGCGGATTATCCGCAATTGTGTGCGCGGGTCAAAGGTCACATCCAGGTCAAAAGGTTACCCTTCCGACCCTAAGGGTTTTCCCAATGATGTCATGATCTAAAAATAGAACTGAGGTGATACCCCATATGAAAACGGGGAGCAATACTTATAAGTAACAAAACATATTATGTGAAAAAACAGGGAGCAATACATATTAAGTAACAAAAAAGTGGGGAGCGGGATTATTACATATAACGTTGAGTCAGAACCCCCCAAACACCTTCTACTGATATATTAATGTCGGAAACCATAAAGCATTCTTTAGCTCTATTACATACAAGAGATATCATTCATGGGACGTTTCTTTGTTTATAGAGTTGCTTGAATTTCTCATTAAAAATATCTATGTGAAATTTGGCAACACAATATATCAGCAGCATATAGGCATCCCGATGGGTGCTGATTGTGCACACCTGTTGGCTGACCTGTATCTGTTCTGTTATGAATATGGCAGAATGCAGGCGCTTTCAAATACCGATCCATTCAAAGCCCGTTCCTTATCATTCACCAAACGCTATATAGACGATCTTCTCGCTGTGGATAATCGCTATATAAATGACGCAGTGAAGGATATATATCCACCTTCACTAGATTTGAAGGACACTACAGATAGCCGTACAGGTACATCATATTTAGATCTATATCTCTATAAAAATGAAGCGGGTATTCTCTCTCGTCGACTTTATGACAAAAGAGGTGATTACAATTTCGACATCGTAAACTATCCCTTTCTGGACAGTAATATTCCAGTGGAACATGCATATAACGTATACATATCTCGCCTAGTAGCATTTGCTAGATCGTGTGTTAAATGTGACGATTTTAATCAACATCAAAAAAACATTGTTGCAGAAACTTATAAACATGGCTATTCCACCAAGCGCCTCCACTCAAAGTTTCTCAAATTTGGCGATACATATCGCATGCTGATAGCAAAATACGAACGTAGCGTGCAAGATCTATGGCGTTACGTTTCGTAACTTGTGTCTAATTCCGCTTATCCCGGGGTTAGGGGCCGCACGAACCCATGTATTTCAAGATCCTTATGATGCTCATATGAACAGTCACAATCAAAGCGTGACTTAGATGCATCATTCTCTAGATGACGACTTTACAACGATTATTATGGATTAAGAATACTGATCAGCGATACGGATTATATATTTTTGGAACATCATGATGTCTTGTCGGCATCATTGAACACTGTTGACCGCTTCTCTCTCGCAGGAAACTAGCCTATGTTTATGTCTACTATGATTGTCTTTTTGAATATGGTGCTAATACTGTTGTATGGAATATGGAATAGGTCTTTGGATTATGGACGCGGATATTCTTTAATGGACGACGGCTGAATTATGATTGACGGACTAGAAGCTTGCAACTAACCAGTATTATTAACAGTTGCCGGTGTGGAGGCTAAGAATGTCCGGTGGCTAAGAGTGTTCTTGTCCTATCTCCTAACCCAGCTACATTGGGGACAAGTGTCCGTTGTTGATTCCAATAGAAAAGGGTATGAAGAGGGACACTAATCACAAGGACATTCTTATCCATCACACCGGGACGTTCTCTGTAGGATATCCCTACTTTTCGGCTCTTTGGGCGCCAATGACTATGTTTGCCTGCTAATCATTGATGCTGGACCGGTAATAAAGTATAACGCCCGAAAAATTATGTTGCGAAGGGATTATAGATAAGGGGGAGATTTGGGAATTAAGTGCTGTCTTAAAAATATCAGATCTTATTACTTCATCATTCATGCATGTTTTTTTTTCAAGGAAAAAAGACGGAGAGGCTGATATGAGAGAGGAAAGTAAGTCTTTTTTATACTGATTAGTATAAAAGTGATATAAATGTAGCTATAAATTATTCACCCGCGATGTACCGAGGGTTTCTTCTTGCAAAACACTTGGGCTATTTTTTACGTGTCCCTACCCCATATGCCAGTGAAATCAACCAAACAAAAAAGTAACCGTTCTATTTCAGCGGTAAACTATGTCATCAGGTCAGAGTCATTTCGAATATTGCTCGCCCGACCGAACCTCCCCACAGCGCATACTCTGTTTCGCAGACTGACTCCACTTTACCCCTGCCCCCAATAGCGGAAGATAACCTTCACGACGTAGCTATGACGTATAGAGGAAATCCACGTACACACGGTTCAGTTTGAATCCGGCTGCAAATCAGCGATTTACATTTCATACGTTCTGTCCATATAAACAGAGAAAATAATATCTAAATCAGCTTGCATTATTCTGCTTTGATGCTTTGGTCATCAGAGGTATTAAAAATCGACAAACATCGATTTTGGCATATATGATGTCACTTCCGGCGGTATGCTGCTCGGGTGGGAATCCTGTCGGAATATCTGACTACTGAAGGGGGTATTATTATGCCCCAGTTATGTCGTTGCGGCCGACCACCGTGAATGGGCTTTGGCCGGGTACAATATAAACATGGACGCCGATTATGTCTGGAATTAATGGGAAACCCTGTAAAAATTTAACAAAATACAATGCAACACTATTGTATATCAATTTGATTTGGTAAATAATTTAACACGTTACGAGATTGTAAATAGAGGCTACGGGCCTATGATCAAGACAAATCCATCGTTTATTTAAAATGTACCTTGGCATGTAATTTAGGTAGAGTTTACAGTTCGCTCTCTCATACCAATACTAATACACCACAATACAACCGGTAATCCGAGTAATGACACAGTGTTCTGACTCGGATTTGATTAAAGCGAGATAATCTAGTTGAACTGTGGTTGCGTCCGTAGTAGAACATGATTAGCCGGTTCGGGGCCAGGGCAGCCGGGGCAGCCGAGGTGACGTCATAAGTAGGTCGAGGTGACGTCATGAATAGGTCGAAGTCGCGCGGTGTTCCGTCTATTTATAGTGTCACGAACATAGTCCAAGGAGTTGTAGGTCAACGTCTGTTCACCGGACCGCGACAATAGCCCGAGGTGTTTGCTGGGGATTCGACATACCCCCTGACGTCATAGCGAAGTCAGCCAACTCAGGTCATACGAGACGTCGAATGATTTATAACATATCTAGGTGACATACCATACTAGTCCTCCAGATATTCACATCATTATTATCAAGCGGACGATGTATATATATATATATGCAAGTTCAAACACGCTTTAATCATGATCAGGACGTGTTTGACACCATTCTCAATGCGACCTAAGCAGTCAAGCGAATCACGAAGGTATGTAAGGTATAGCGAGTGTTACAAGGATACACTTCGTCACGCACGAGTGGTTGTAGCACGAGGGCAACTGCGGCGATATTTAATATATACTTCGTCACGCACGATTGGTTGGTTCACTGAGACGGCTGTTTTCCCCGTAAACTTCATTAAGATATACTCGATAAATAGACAGAATCCCTAATTATACGCCTAAAGCCCAGAAATTTCGTTTCAGACCAAAACAATTTTTCAATTTTTTTTTTTTTTTTTTTTTTTTGCCGATTTTCGTCGAATTTTCCATAAATTACCAATGGCGATATCTCGGGAACTAAGACGGATAGAGACTCGCGGCTTACGGCGTCGTATTCCTCTCGTATAGATGCGCGATGAAGACCCTATACAATTTTATCGCCCGGCGGTAACTTTCGCCGCAATTAGACGATAATCGGTGTCACGTGATTCGGCGATTTCTCGCGAAATAAGCGACATACGCGCACGCCGTTTGCGGCGTTGTATTCCTCGTGTAAGGGTCTACCGTAAAGCTCCTATACGAATTTATCGTATCTCCGTAAGTTTCGCCTCTATTCGGCGTCGAAATACGCTCCGTTTACTTACTTAACCGGACATGGAATGCGTCCACGCGAAAATTAGGTCGACCGTCACATGGTCAACTGATAAAATGACCAATGCGTATATAAAGACTTCTCATGCGCTTCTCACTTTATTCTACGACTGTCGCACCTGTAAAAGCCAATATGTATCGACTAATGAGTAATCTATACGTTCAAGTGAGGGGTGAAGGAAATTCTCCTCAAGTAACATTTCAACGTATACGACATAATGGGCAGATTATAAAACCTTATGGCGTTGCCATGCGACTGACGAGAGATGGGTGGTTTTCATTCAAACAATTCCTGCCTAGAGTGGATAGAATGATTCAGGCTAAAGAGACGGTTGAAACTCCATTCAAGCTACAAGATAATATATATATTAGCACTGCAGCATACGAAGGGGAATGGTTCATCCACATAAGAGAGTGGTTCCTAAAATCACCACCCAGCGAGTTGAAACCAGGTCGGAACGGACACACGCTGAACATGCAAGGCTGGGATATGTTGAAAAAACTCATTCCTATCATTGAGACCAACGTGATTGAAATAGAACAGTGTCCCGTCAGCAACGAATTCAACAAGTTTACCACAGGACCAATTCTCCCACCTAAACCAGTTGGATCTGCCGCGAGTGATCTACCGAGCGAGAATTTGGTGAATGATAATGGTGGATATTCATACGATGAAGCGGACGACGTCTCTATGTGCGACATTTTACACCACAACCAAATGGAACAGTTGCATTGTGACACGTGCAATCCTATGGGGGCGGGATTACTTCACTGGTGAAAACTCGAACAATGTGAACATTAGAAGAAAGACTAAACCGTTGTATAAACTGTGTGTCCGCCATACATGGGCAAACACCTCTTCACGACATTCTATGTTGTTATACCTATATCATAACTCTATGAGAGAAATTGTTGCATTCCTTTAGAAACCGTTGAACGCATCATGTCGGCAGAAGACCATCTTGACTATGTAGATATGTGGACAAAATTTTATCGAGACCAGAGTAGGGCTCACCTAAAGGAGGAAATTTGTGTGATTGGGGGACAGAGAGTGCATTCACCTCCAAGCTCTCTTAATATTGCACAAGGCAACAGTACGGTGAACTCGACTAACAAATTACGAGCAAGAGAAATGACAGTTGAACTAATTTCACCGGCACAGCGAGTTGTAGAGCAGGCCAAAGCAGAACTCCGTAGACAGCGTCACAAAGTAAGCGTGCAAGCGCCAGTAAAGGGAGCGCGAAAAGAGGAGGAGGAGGAGGAAGAGGAGGAGGAGGAGGAGGAGGGGGAGGAGGAGGAAAGGAGGGAGAGCAAATACCGTATAGTATAAAGTATAGGGAGAAGTGATATTAGAATTAATCTACGTTTTGGCAGAGAAGCGTCAACATGACAAACAAGTGTATGGTGTGTCAGAAAACATTCTCGCGTCCAGATAACCTGATGAGACATCAACTTATACACCAACAGGAGACTCAACCGATAAAAGCAGAACATCCGTATAAACGTACTCTCGAGACTTCATCTATGGCTCTTTCAAGAGCATCACAACATCCATTTACTATGATCGTCAGCGGCCCAACTGGTTGTGGAAAGACATCATGGGTGATGAAATTTTTGGAATCTGCTAATATCCATCCCTCTCCAACACGCATCGTATGGTGTTACAGTCAATGGCAGTCAGGCTATGAATCTACGAGTCTGAAAAATGTAAACTTCCTCCCCGGCATACCCCATGACATAGGCGAAGAGTATTACTTCGACCCCGGCCAAACCAACGTTATTGTGCTGGACGATTTGATGGGTGAGGTAAAGCGCGAAGAAAAAGTTGCCGACCTATTCACCAAAGGGTCGCATCACAGAAATTTGTCCGTAATTTATCTGACTCAGAATCCCTTCCCTCAAGGCAAGACATCTCGAGATATCACGCTGAACTGCCAGTATTTCGTTCTATTCAATAATCCTATTGATAGACAGCAAATTAGCACGTTCGGGAGACGGATCTTTCCTCGGGATACGACACATTTCATGGCAAAATTTCGCGAAGTCACATCTCGTCCGTACGGATATCTGTTCATCGATTTAAAACCCCATACAGCGGAAAATGACAGACTGTCTACCAGTATAATATCAGGCGATGAGGAACTCGTGAAAGAGGAAGAACTGCCACCTCGACCAGCCCCAATTCCTAATCCATCAACTCAAATTCAACGCATACCATCTCACGATCCGACATGGTCTGTTAAGAGGAATGAACAAGTGGGAGAGGGATCATATACGAAGACGGATCCACCGTGGTTCAAACGGAATGAAAATGATGACGAGTCCCAGCAGACGCAGATGATCCATAGAAGCGGGAATGAAATGGAACGACGAAAGAGAAAATACCTTCAGATGACGAACTCAACCATTCTGGGGAAATAGATCTACCTACCCACTTGCGGAAACCGGTTAAATATAACGTGTGGAAAAACATGTTCGGTAAACCTATCGCGAGAGATTGTAGGGTTGACATTGACGAGAGAAAACAGCGATATACAAGCAAAGGTTACGACGAGGACGAGTCTGGTGCAAATGCTATGGAGGATTATACTCCAACGATGATGAAGACTTTACGTCAAAAATACTGCAATCTCCTCGTGAACAAGCAAAAGCTACAAACCGATTATATTCATAACGAGATCTTGAAAACAACGAGGCGTCTGCAAACGATATACGACATAGACTACGAGGAAGCACTCAGACAGACGATTAAGATGCGGAAATGCTTATTCGATAAGTTGATCGATGACGGTGATAGCGAGGACTCCGAAATAGTGGAAATATTCGTACATAAACATTGAATGGAAGGCTAGATGTCGAAATGATACCCGCAGTGGAGATGTATTTTATATAAGCAGTTTTCGCTCATTATTTGTGCAGTGAGTTGATGAATAAAGCGATTATTTAGTAATCTTCGTATTGCTTTGTCTCTATTTTATACCAGTCATACAATTCCGCCTCTTCCACCACCACACACACACACACACACACACACACAAACGCACACACACACACACACAAACACACATCCTCCTCCTCATTCCTTCTCCACACACACCACACACACACATCCTCCCCCTCCTCCACCACCACCACACACACACACACATACACACACACACATCCTCCACCACCACCACCACCACCCTCCTCCTCCTCCACCACCACCACACTCCTCCTCATTCCTCCTCACTCTTTCTCTTCCTCCTCCTCATTCCTCCCTCCTCCTCCTCCTCACATACGCTAAGGTAATTCTACCAGGTAGTCCTGAGGAAAATGGTCCTCATCTTCCCAAACGCTCTTCATTGCACCTCCGAAACTCCCCGTTGTCTACTACTTGCGAGTGATCTATAAATATAACAGGGTTTTTGCCCACAAAGAAAAACTGGTATGCTAGGGCGTTAGGATAAAGCTTAACAGACCGATATGTAGGGGAAGATAACTCTTGTTGGGCCGTACCGTGACCGGAAGTGACCTTTTGACAGGAATATCACGTCAACTTGACCTACTAACCTATGTGTGTGTCTGTGTATGAGGAGGAATTACTATAATATTGTTTCTAAAATAAGACATTTTCGTATGGTTCGATAGGCACTCGTGAACACCGCGAGAAGTGATCAGTCACACCTGTCCACGGGTACAAGCGTCGTCGTAATGACACCTTAGGGAAGTATTCGTGGTAAGGTACAAAGAAAAAGTTTTCGACGCCGAATAGAGGCGAAACTTACGGAGATACGATAAATTCGTATAGGAGCTTTACGGTAGAGCCTTACACGAGGAATACAACGCCACAAACGGCGTGCGCGTATGTCGCTTATTTCGCGAGAAATCGCCGAATCACGTGACACCGATTATCGTCTAATTGCGGCGAAAGTTACCGCCGGGCGATAAAATTGTATAGGGTCTTTATCGCGCATCTATACGAGAGGAATACGACGCCGTAAGCCACGAGTCTCTATCCGTCTTAGTTCCCGAGATATCGCCATTGGTAATTTATGGAAAATTCGACGAAAATCGGCCAGGTCCAAAAAAAAAAAAAAAAAAAAAATCGAAAAATTGTTTTGGTCTGGAACGAAATTTCTAGGCTTTAGGCGTATAATTACGGATTCTGTCTATTTATCGAGTATATCTTAATGAAGTTTACGGGGAAAACAGCCGTCTCAGTGAACCAACCAATCGTGCGTGACGAAGTATATATTAAATATCGCCGCAGTTGCCCTCGGACTACAACCACTCGTGCGTGACGAAGTGTATCCTTGTAACACTCGCTATACCTTACATACCTTCGTAATTCGCTTGACTGCTTAGGTCGTATTGAGAATGGTGTCAAACACGTCCTGATCATGATTAAAGCGTGTTTGAACTTGCATATATATATATATATACATCGTCCGCTTGATAATAATGATGTGAATATCTGGAGGACTAGTATGGTATGTCACCTAGATATGTTATAAATCATTCGACGTCTCGTATGACCGAGTTGGCTGACTTCGCTATGACGTCAGGGGGTATGTCGAAATTGGTATCCCCAGCAAACACCTCGGGCTATTGTCGCGGTCCGGTGAACAGACGTTGACCTACAACTCCTTGGACTATGTTCGTGACACTATAAATAGACGGAACACCGCGCGACTTCGACCTATTCATGACGTCACCTCGACCTACTTATGACGTCACCTCGGCTGCCCCGGCTGCCCTGGCCCCGAACCGGCTAATCATGTTCTACTGTCCGTCTTTTCGGAGTTGTCTTTCTGGGATATTTCATGCTCAGTAAAAACAATGGTGCTCAATAATTTTCAGAAGGTAATGTCTTTGTATGAACCAGTCGGTACAATAATAATAGTCATATGATTATATTTGTTTAAATTTGTTATAATTGTAGATACTGGAAAGCCAGAAGACCAGCTCGATTTCGATAGTTTGGACGGTGTCAGAGAGTTTCCCGATGAGAATTCTTTGGAACATATCAGTGCCAACCAGGAGAGGTCAAACGGAGATAGCGACACCAACCAATGAACGTTCAAACGGCTATTCAAGCCAAATACAGCAATGTTTGATTTGGAGACTTCCATGGTCATTCCTAGTGCTGATATGATATCGTCTGCTGTTAATCTGACAGACAATGGGCAGCTTCGTTATTCAGATGTGAAAGGAAAGAATGTCACAGGAAAAAATGAGCCTTCTCATATATATGCTTCTCTTTAACATATTTAAGGACTTACCTGACATATTTTTCAAGATAAAAATTGTCCTAGCTAAGTTATTTTTAAATTTTATCCCGGCGGACATTATTTCTCTTTACACCAATTCCTATTAGTTCTCATTCAATAATAGTCACACATTGCAGAACACTGGCCAACTACAGATATATCTTAACACGGGCGATTATTTTTACAACATCTTGTTTGAATCAGATTTTTCACAGGGTAAGCTAGTGATGTAATTTAGTAAGTTTACTCCTTGCCTATTAGCTTTATATAATTGCAAGTAGAGTTAGTGCCAGTAGGTACAATATTTTCTTATGATTCTCGTTTTATTGATGTGATTCCATGTTGGCCCGCTTTAGCAGATAAAGCACTACGGTCATTCAGATACCTCATGTAGAGCTGTGAAGCTGGTTTGCGTCTTAATTACTCCCCAAAAAGCTTATTATATATAGTGTCCTTGTGTATATTTGTTGTGTGCTTATCTATTATGTTCAGATTACGTATGTCTTAATCTTTTGTTTTGTGCTTTGTTGGTATATTATATTTAGGATTTGCTGTTTCAGATGCTCATCTCATCAGAGGCAACGGATTTCAGGTCTGGCCGGGTACTGTGGTAATTTTGCTTAGCCACCACTCTTGCCGATATTCCAAAACTGTACGGACCACGCAAAATATGTCGATATTTATAGCGAAACTGGAAAAAACGACGGTCCAGATAAAACATCATATCAGACTAAGGAACTGTTATATCACCTCGATACAGAAAGACTTTTGTAATTTGCTGGTTACTGGTAGTCGAAAAGGACTTGCGTATGACGTGTACATGTACATGTACCTATTCTATTCTAAATTATTTACTATCCAATGTAGCCTGAAATGGGATGTCGCCTCACCTCCTTCCTAACTTTTCGCTGGAACGAATCTACCTCTCCATAATTTATCGGTCCTTTTCTATCAATTTCTACAATCATACAGGTGGAGGTAAAATGGAGGCAACGATAGATCATCAGAAGGGTGTTTTTTGTAATTTCATTCATTGTTTGCATTTTAATAAATAACAATAACAATTTGCCTTCCCACTTTGTGATTGTTACAGGGGTCAAGATGAACAAGTTGTAAATGTCCCTACATCCCCTGCTAGACTTTAATATCGAGTTAGCACACTCTGGATAGGGTGGTGAAAGCATGTCCGAAGTTGTTGTTTTTTTTACCTTAAGATAATCTTTCCAGATCTTTCGTATACTTATGATTAATCTTTCATAGTCTAGATATATCTCGATTAAATTGTATTTTACTTTTAATTCATTGAACGTCAAAATAGATACCGTTTTCGTTGATAAGATCTTTAATGAATTAAAGTTATTGATTGAACCATTGCCTTATAAATGTATTTGGCTTATTAAAAGAAAAATTATACCATAGTGGTTGAGATAATATATCTTGGTCTTTAACTTTAATTTTCGTACAATATTTCGATCATGCAGTCACCACCTCTTTCCAAATGGATTTTTTTATCTTCTCTTTGTGGTACTTAAAATCACCCCCAGTTAAAGTGAATTAATTTGGAATGAAGTATTCCAACAAGAGCTTTTGCCACTTACAATTCGTTATTAAAATCCGTCTGACCCATGTTACTTTTAACGCCGTAATAAACGAATCCACCTCCACCATTCTGATTTCACCCTCATTGTAATTTTTAACGACTATTCGTCGTTTAACTTTGTCACATTTTCGATTCCATAAGAAATTAAAAAAACATGTTATTTATCCTTTTTATTATATCCTCTACTGGTGCCGGTAGGTTTGTGAGCAAGTCTGTTATTTGGGAAAGAACTAATGTTTTAATCACTGTTACCTTACCATAAATCGTTAAATTTCTTCTCCACATATTCAGAATTGTTTCCATTCTGTCTAGTTTATCTT
Source organism: Hanleya hanleyi (assembly GCA_036873755.1). Classification (NCBI taxonomy): domain Eukaryota; kingdom Metazoa; phylum Mollusca; class Polyplacophora; order Lepidopleurida; family Hanleyidae; genus Hanleya; species Hanleya hanleyi. The sequence continues at coordinate 16,338 of JAVTVY010011925.1, forward strand.
TAAAGTTTAAATCTAGCATATTGTAGATTTCTATGGTAAACTTGCAAAATTGTAAAAACAGGAGTACACCCTGCATACCAAACGGCTGCACCAACTTCCGCCGGAGGGTGAGCTTCCGCCGGAGGGAAGGGCGTGAAAAATGGTAGGACAAGTTGTTGGTTTTTACGTTGATATGTCAGAACCATACCCGTCTTAGTCGTTAGATGGTACGTTTATTTAACTAGCTGATGTGTTTTTGAGAACGGGATAATTCTAAATAGACAATTACATCCATTAGAAGCCGAATCTAGAAACCTTTCTTAGAAAAACTACATCAAATATGCATTTTATCTAATTAATCAAGAATATACCTACGATCGTTATGTAAAACAAGGTTGCCTTTTAATGGCAAGATGATATTTCTATGTGAAAAGGAAGAATTTCGATGCTTTTGAGACGCATGAATATGACCTGTGTGGAAGTGCTGATACAACATACGGCGGAGTGAGATCTGACTACCGCCGGAGTCAATAATAATATGATACAGTTACCGCCGGAGTACTAACAGGCACGGCGGAACCCCTTGGCGACTACGGGGGCTGAAGCCCCCCAATAATTTGAGTAGAAAAAATAAATAAACACTATACACTAAAGTTTTGATAGTTTTCCAGAGAGAATGACAAATGTGATGAGGTAAAAGGCCTACTATTATCAGAATGCAGCAGAAGGCTGCGTTTTGCATTTGTAAATTCGACAATTTTCTAGTCTTTAGTTCCCAAAAATAAAACATGGAGGCTAAACCGAAAGTGTTGGATATCTTAAAGTTTTAAGAAATGGACAGGCCATGCAATCGAACACAGAACAGTCGGGACTTAGTTCCGGACTGAACAACCATTTACTTTAATCCAAAACAAGTCGAAAATAGGCTGTACTCTCTAGAAAGCACAATTTTAAATCTAGATTTAAGAATATCCCCGACCTACTAGAGAGAAGAAAGGTCCGTTAGTTCACTCTACAAAAGTTCTTCTAAGTTCTTCTATTCCGTCAAAATGCAACAGGATACTATTTACTAAATATAAGTATAAAAATCTCAGGAGGGACCATACAAAAGTGATTAATTCCATTTAAAAAACCATTGCACTTTTTGTTGTACATCAGTCTAAATAATACAGTTCTCGAAAGTAGGAAATAGCTGTCAAAATGCCGGAACGCGCCATTTCACGTTTGGATTTTCAAAAACAATTCCAGGAACCCTCACAGAATAGCACAAAACCCAACAAAATACGAGCGATAACTGAGAGATGATTTGCGATTTTATCCATCGGAAGTTGGCCAGAATGCGTCTCCGGCCGTCTAGAACCCAAGAGCTTCTGGGGCTTAGCCGGCCCCCAGTCTAACTAAAATCAGACTCAATCTAATCACTGTCGTTGGTAGGGTCTAATCAAATCCTATAGGGGTCGGTCTCCAGTGACCTCAAGTAATTGTAGGCCTGCCTTCACTGGTTGACGGCGACGGAAGCTATGCGCTATTTTTAGTGAGAGGTCACTGGAGACAATTCGACATGATCTTTGCCCAGACCCTATACCAACGACAGTGATTAAATTGGGTCTGATTTTCATTAGACTGGGGGCCGGCTAGGCCCCGGAAGCTCTGGGGTTCTAGACGGCCGGAGACGCATTCTGGCCAATTTCCGATGGATAAAATCGCAAACCATCTCTCAGTTATCGCTCGTATTTTGTTAGTTTTTGTGTTGACCTCGGGACGCTACCCAGCATATTAACTTTCGTCCAATCAGACACAACCGTAGGTATTCAGCCGACCGTGACTCCGCCAAAAAAGCTGAATTTCGCTCTCTTTCAAAAGTGTTTTTACGTAATTTCTCATATATTTTTTTCACAAATATAATTACATGGACTTTTCAGGTAAACCTTTATCTTTCTGGTGAGGGGTAAATAAATGTTTCATTGGTAATGCAAGAGGGTGAAATCAATCGTCTTTTGTAGACCTATGCTGTCGGTCAAGGCGTTCTCCCATTCGTTTAACATGGAGAACGGATTCACTCGACTACTTCGTTCAAATCGAATTTTGACGTAATTTCCCAAAACGATAAATTACATTAATTTGTACCATAGGAAAGGTGATATATTGTAGAAACTTTGTAGGGGTAAATACGTTTGAGGGAACCTATATTTATTCAGAAATATCAGTTTATAATCGGACCTCCCATCTCGAACCATGCTAAATTTGGACCGGCTGGAGAGCCGTGAGCCGGGATGTCAGTGCCTGTGCACACCACGCCCGCGTCTGAGTTTCTTGCACATGCCGTGCTAGCTACGATATTTACCATTTCAGATTTATTTTCAGTCATTATGTTATTATTGTCACGTCACGTTGTTCGCATCACTGCTTTGATCTTCATCATAGTGTAACGCTAACCTAGTGAGTTGCCACCTATCTTTATTACCTAATTTTTACATAAATCGTGTAGTTTAAACAACTCAATACACTCAGAAATTGTTATCTATTACGGTACTTGTTCAGAAAAGCTTAATGGTGCTCTAAATAAATACCCTAAAAGGTGTTTGAGGGTTACCCGATACCTAGACTGTATCTGACGGATACACATTCGGAACATTCTCACGGCGTCAGATTGTATACCTCATACTGTCAGAAATATCGTTGTTTCACCGACAGTTTAGGGGGTTACAAACTCTGACACAGGGGAGACTGATTCGCCATAGAGACCGGAAAATTACAATACCGACGCGAACACCTAGGCCAATACACGAGTTGGCACGACGGGGCGTAAATGTCGAGAATAAAATTAGTGATGATCATGGCTATGTCTGCATTGTTAACATATAGTAAAGTGGCCTGATCGTGTACATAGACAAACGAGATTAGATCCTCCGGCGGTAATCATATCTTCGAGATATGCTTCTCCGGCGGTAATTGTACCATATACGAACATGCATGAGCTAGAAAAACTAACATTGACCGAAGTAGATTGAACTATTTGAAACTACAAGCTATCAGCCTGCTGTTAAGGAACTATTCTTCATATATCTATAACTTATTTGGCGGATGATACACAAATAGGTGATTTTTTAAGCATCTAATCCCTGTTATGTTGCAATATAGCTCTTAATGTCAGATAAAATGAATTGTAATTGAAAAATAATACAAGGACGAGTTGAAAATTTCACACGAATTGCTAACACGTCCCCTTTCTCGAGTAGTAAATACGAGCATAGGCTCGTAAATACGAGAAAACTACAAAAAAATGAAAAATCTGATCTTACTTAGCTTCACAAATTTGTAATGTCCCTCCGGCGGAAGTTCACCCTCCGGCGGAAGTTGGAGCAGCCGTTTGGTATGCAGGATGTGAGGAGTGTTCCAGTCCAGCGTGACCCCTTTGCATAACCTAGTTCCAGAATTAATCAAAGGGCCTAGAGCTATAGCTTGGGTCTTCTCCACGTTAACTTTAAGACCAGACATATTGTAAAATTTCTCTAGAACTGCAACGGTTTCTTTAAATGACTCTTCTTGTCCATCAGTAATATGTAGACGGGATTTCGAGTCATATTGGGTTCAGTGCGCATGAGCGAGAAACCAAAAGTGGAGGTTTTTGTGGAGGTGTGCGCAGGAGTGTTGTGCGGAGGTATGACGTCATTTCCGGTCTGGGTGAATGGGGCGTGACCTTGGGGGCATGTATTCCTCTGCGGTGATACGGTTTGGCGGTGATGCGGTCTGCCTCCGCGGTCCGAAATTAGTCCCAAAACCGTGGGTTTTCGTGAGAATGTTCGGCAATCTGTAGGGATCGATTGGGTCGAGTGAGATATCAATATGAAGCATACGTGAGGGAGTATCCAACGGGCTGGGCGTGACGTGGAACTGACGTCATTCTGCGCATGCGCGGTAGAGAAAGGGTATGGAAATAGACGTTTTGGGGTCTAGGTGGGTCACTAGTGGGCCGATTGGGTCGTATGAGGTATCAATGTGAAGCAGTCGTGAGGGAGCATCCACGTGGACTAGTGTGTCGTTCGTGAGTCAACATGCGCATGCGCAGACAGGGAATTGTGAGAAAAGGGCACGGAAATAGACGTTTGGGGTCTAGGTGGGCCACTAGTGGGCCGATTGAATCGAGTGAGGTATCAATGTGAAGCAGTCGTGAGGGAGCATCCACCTGGGCTAGTGTGTCGTTCGTTGTCAACATTCTGTGCATGCGCAGACAGAGAATTGTGGGAAAAGGGTACGGAAATAGACGTTTTGGGGTCTAGGTGGGCCACTAGTGGGCCGATTGGATCGAGTGAGGTATCAATGTGAAGCATTCGTGAGGGAGCATCCAACTGGCCTAGTGTGTCGTTCGTTTTCAACATTCTGCGCATGCACAGACAGGGAATTGTGGGAAAAGGGTATGGAAATAGACGTTTTGGGGTCTAGGTGAGCCCCTAATGAACCTATGGTGTCGTATGAGGTATCAATGCGAAGCAGTCGTGAGGGAGCATCCACCTGGACTAGTGTGTCGTCCGTTGTCAACATTCTACGCATGCGCAGACAGAGAATTTTGGGAAAAGGATCTGGAAATAGACGTTTTGGGGTCTAGGTAGGCCACTAATGGTCCGATGGAGTCGAGTGAGGTATCAATGTGAAGCATATGTGAGGGGGCATCCGCTTGGACTAGTGTGTCGTTCGTGATCAACATTCTGTGCATGCGCAGACAGAGAATTTTGGGAAAAGGGTCTGGAAATAGACGTTTTGGGGTGTAGGTAGGCCACTAAAGGTCCGATGGAGTCGGGTGAGGTATCAATGTGAAGCATATGTGAGGGAGCATGCACCTGGACTAGTGTGTCGTCCGTTGTCAACATTCTGCGCATGCGCAGACAGAGAATTGTGGGAAAAGGGTACGGAAATAGACGTTTTGGGGTCTAGGTGGGCCACTAGTGGGCCGATTGAGTGAGGTATCAATGTGAAGCATTAGTGAGGGAGCATCCAACTGGCCTAGTGCGTCGTTCGTTTTCAACATTCTGCGCATGCGCAGACAGAGAATTTTGGGAAAAGGGTATGGAAATAGACGTTTTGGGGTCTAGGTAGGCCACTAATGGTCCGACGGAGTCGAGTGAGGTATCAATGTGAAGCATATGTGAGGGGGCATCCGCTTGGACTAGTGTGTCGTTCGTGATCAATATTCTGTGCATGGGCAGACAGAGAATTTTGGGAAAAGGGTCTGGAAATAGACGTTTTGGGGTCTAGGTAGGCCACTAATGGTCCGATGGAGTCGAGTGAGGTATCAATGTGAAGCATATGTGAGGGGGCATCCGCATGGACTAGTGTGTCGTTCGTGATCAACATTCGGCTGCGCAGGTCACGTGGTTTGATGGGTCTGCGCAAGTGTGTGACGTCATTTCCGGTTTTCAGAATGAATTCCGAACACAGAAGAGTTCTAATTTTTCCTTAGATGTATGGAATGCGTGTACTAGAACATCTGGGACCTCTTCAACATCCGGGTTCTTTTCAACATCCGGGACCCTCTTCAGAATCCGGGTTTTTCCCCGGCCCGGCCCGGCCCGGCCCGGCCCGGCCCGGCCCGCCCCGCCCGCAGCGCGCGCGGGTTATCCGGCCGCACGCCTGCGCGGGTTATTCGGACGAGTGCGCGCGCGCGGGTTTTCCGGCCGCACGCCCACGCGCGCGGATTAAAGGGAAGTTTCAGAAGTGTGCAAGTGCACTATATCACATCGGAGTATATATTTCATCCAAGTATAGCGGAAAGCGGTTGTCGTGAATAACAACAAGTTCAACAATGTTTATACAGTTTATTATCCCCAATGTTACATCATACCCAGGCTGGGGGAGCCGCCCTGGGTATGTTTAGTATGTTCACAGCAAAACAAATTGAAATATCAAACACCATGTTTTATTATTTAACGCACCGTCACATTAGGTACAAGTGTTTACTGAGCTCAAGTCAACGATCAGCATGTAGACATAGAGGGCATATACGGCATGTTATGCTATTCATCGGTGCAAGGGTGACGCATTCAGCCGATAGGGGCGGTTGGTCAGCTTGGTAACGAAGAACGTAACATTGGTGACCCTCTCTACGACCCATTGTGTGTTGGGGCGTTGACGATGTGCCCATCTCAAGGGATCCAAGGTGTCCAGTTTCTCCAGCATCGTCTCTAGCGACGCCCGGTTAATGATGGTGAACGGCTGGTCAAACACATGGCTGTTATTACTGGCATAATAATACCGTAACTGGTCCGTCTCTTTGTGACGTAAGATGTATCCGAAAGCGACATTCAATCTGAAGACCGTAGCTTGGTCATTGAAGATGGCTGCCACGTAGCTGCGTAGACGGGCGAGGTCGGTCAGTGGGAAATTGTAGATATCTGGAATAGGGCGATCACGGTGGAAACCGTGCCGTATCATGGGCCATCGGCGCCGATGGATGTCACTCACTGGATGGGCGGGCTAGTAACACCCACTCCATCTTCCAGAAAATGTTCGATGTCGTCCGGCGTATGACTGGCAACAGTAATTCTAGGGACTGTCTGGATATCTAGGCTCTTCTGAACTGTGGGTATAGGCGGGCTCTCTGTGATCGCATCACCAGTGACATTCGTCTCCCCGGGCTCATCTTCACTGGGTCTGACCCTCCTGGTGCCTCTTTAATGAGAAGTTGTCGCCCAAACCGTGGTGACGGACCATGAATCAAACGCTGATGCCGTATTAACTGACTGGGTCGTTTGAAGAGTTGACCGCATTCATTACATTGTTCCGTCGCGCCCTCTTGGAATGAGCGTTCGTGGCGCAGTAAAGGATCCTCCCGATTGAATGACCGTGCGCAGGTTATACAAGTATACCGTGCGTCGTTGTGGGTGGAGGCCTCGTGGCGTCGTAAATTATCTAGGCGAGTAAACTGCTTCTGGCAGGTTGTGCAAGTGAACATCTTGGTGGTTGACAGAGTGTCGGATGAAACGATCGGGCCGCTTCCCTTTTATAGCACGCTTGCTGGTGATCTATTTTTAGCACACTCAGTTGATCTACCTCCAACTCGAGGACCAAGATGTACTGGTGTATCACTGAGCCGCACTCCCGAAGAAGCTCATACATACCCGGATGTAGGCGCGGACGTCAAGTGCCCGGATGAAAGATACGGACGTCAGCGAAAAAACCCACAGACAGCTCACTACGTGCAGTCGCCTCCTCAAGAACCTCATACATACCCGGATGCAGGCGCGGACGTGAAGTGCCCGGATGAAGACACGGACGTCAGCGAAATTCTGGCGGGAAAACCCCCACAGACAGGTCAGTACATGCATTCTTATCATGTTTCCTACCCAGGTCACGCCCGATTCACGCAGACCGGAAGTGATACGGACTACACCCGTAGAGCTACGTATAGGCGCCCATGTGTGATATGGTCTATAAAATACGTCCCTCTGTACCCCATACCTCCATTCCTACGGTTACAGAGCCATGACGGACACCCATTCCTATGCGACTCGCATTTTACAGCATGCGGCCGTGGTTAATTCACTCACGGGTTACAGAGCAGTGGTTCGGTCCATGTTTGCAGATGGCGACGACAACGAAGGGCGACGCCAGATCCTGAAAGAGTTCACAGAAGCGGTCCTCGACAGAGTGCACTCGATGGAGAGGTATGCTATCACACACTACTACTGGACTATGACAGCCATCCTTGATGCTCGGGCTATGGACCACGAGCGCTCACGCCGCAACCAACGATCATACAAGAATACACCGGACGAGCGGTCATCAGACGAGTTGGAGTGGCCCTGAGAGAAGCGGCGGCAGAACCCAATGAACAAGTTTCTAGCAATGAAGTGAAGGCAGACGACGATACCATTGATTATCCGGCTAGACTCAGTCAGCCCAGTGATATGACCACCCGCTCCTTTGATCTCACGTCATAAACTATAAATACGACAGACAGTCAAATTTTGTAACATTCACGTACTGACCATGACGGAGCATATAATACTGGCGTTTCTCAGCTTGACCCCCGAGGTTTTCCTGCATGTCTATGCGGATAAGGTCGATATCATGGAGGAGGTGGGAGACATCTGTGATGCAGACCCTACACAACCGTGCCCGGCTTACATTCGTCTGTCCTGGGATGGCTCGACCAAATTCAAACGGGTGTTGTCTGGTGAACTGGACGGCGACCTCATCCACTTGTGTCACGATGTGTACATCCGACGCGGCCCCTTATTTGCTCAATTGGCTCGGCTAGATGGAGGTACAGTGCATTTTACCCTTCACCCTGTTCTATGGTCTGCATTGGAAGATGCCGTGGCAGATGTGGATCAAGTGCTTATCAAGTGGCCATCAGGCGAGTTGGACTGGTCATTTACCGTGGACAATGTGCTGGCAGAAGCCAAAGAAGAAAATCAGAAAGAAACTCCTGCCCAAGATATACCCGTTATAAATAAACGATAGAGCCAGGGTCCATCATCATTTGTGACCATCAAGAGCTGGGAGAAAGTGTTGGATAACTTATACTACAGTCCCAACAGCCCGGCGGCCTATAGTGCATTGTCGGCTCTCTATCGAGCGGCCAAACCCCAGGGGATACAACGTGCCCAAGTCCGAGATTGGTTAAGAAAACAAGACACTTATACCCTACATCGAGCTGCCCGACGCCATTTTCTGCGGAACCGGGTCATCGTGGGTGGATTAGATGCCCAGTGGCAAGCGGATTTGGTTGATATGAGCGCCTTTGCCAAAACACAACGATGGGAATCGGTATATCTTGATGTGCATCGATATCCTGTCGAAATATGCGTGGGTGGTACCCATCCGGACGAAAACGGGGCCGAATCTCATAGCGGCGTTCAAGGACATCTTCAAGATCGGGCACAAATCCTTGTATTTGCAAACCGACGAAGGTACGGAATTCCTCAACCGTCCGTTCCAACAGTTTCTGAAAGCCCAGCAGGTGTTTTTCTTCCATACCTACAACGAGACCAAGGCTTCCGTGGTGGAAAGGTTCAACAGGACATTCAAAGGTCGCATGTATAAATATTTCAGCTATAAGAATACAAGACGGTACATCGATGTTCTCCCGAAACTTGTGAGTGGTTACAATCGAGCTTATCACCGTAGTATACAGAGAGCCCCCATTACCGTCACCCAACGCAATGAAGCCCAAGTCCGGCGTGTCTTGTACCCCAGGCAATCGCAGCGAACGCAGAAGGTGTTCAGGGTCGGGGACCCTGTACGGTTCAGTAAAGTCAAGGGCAAGTTCGAGAAATGTTAATTGCCCAACTGGAGCGATGAGCACTCCCTGATTAAACGGCGTCTACCCCGACAGCAGCGAGTCTATGTACTGGAAGATCTTCAAGGGGAACCGTTGCTAGGGACGTTTTACGAGACGGAATTACAGCCTGTCGTAAAAACAAAGCAAGACTACTACACGGTGGAGCAGATTTTGAAAACGGAACGTCGACGTGGCAAACTGTTTCATTTCGTCAAATGGCAAGGCTGGCCCAGCTCCTTCAATTCCTGGGTCGCTGCCAACCAGGTGAAACGACTATAAAGCCAGACATCACTACCGTCATCCTTCATTCCACGTTCGACCACGGTGCTATGGACAAACAGCAGCTGCCTCTGAACACAGCGTCTCCCAAAACGCGCAAAGCGCAAGCGGGCTTTGTGGTGATATTGCTAACCCTGCTGAGTGTGTTGTACGGCGGTGTGTTTTACGACGTAGCCTATGTCAGCACTCTACTTAGCCAACTTAGAACTCCATCTGTGAGTGGAAGTCAAACCAGTCTACAGAACTTCTCTACTCCGACTTCCTCCACCAACCAAACTGACTGTCACCATATGAGTGAAACAAACTTGAGTGTGACATTAAGCCAATTCCCTCCCTCCCTCTACACCAGACACCTCAGTGATCGAAACGAGCCCAGTCATCACCACCACCACACCACGTGTACAAGCCGCATCGAGCTCCCCACCGAGTATACAGTCCACATTGAGTTCTACACCAAGAACACCCACTACGTCTCAAAACCCACCGGATTTCATCACTCACAGTGAACGCCCATCGACAACGACGACCGACGTTGTACCCACCACCACTCCAGTTCACTCGTTCCGAATTTACAAGCGCGGGTTACAACGACAGCGGATACACCACCAACCATAGACCCTCGGTGGCAGCATCCCTTCACTTGCGTCATCGCAGGACCGACGGGCTCCGGCAAAACGCACTTCGTCAGGAAGCTCCTTCAACACGCCGACAGCATGATCACGTTCACGGACGGCCTACCCAACCTGGCCGATTTGGAACCGGACACATTGGTGGTTCTGGATGATCACATGGCGGAGACGGATGCGCGGGGTCACTCAGCTCTTCACCAAAGGCAGCCATCATCGACGGCTCAGCATCATCTAAATTGCGCAGAATCTGTTCAGTAAAAACAAAGAACATCGGAACATCAGCTTAATTGCCCACTAACTGGTGGTCTTCAAAAACCCGAGAGATACCATTCAACTGCTGCACCTGGCGCGACAGATGTATCCCGGCCGCACACCGTTTGCGTTGGAAGCCTTTAAAGATGCCACAACCCCTCATCACGGGTATATGCTCTTCGACCTCAAGCAAGCCACCCCCGACCACCTTCGACTACGGACCGGCATCTTTCCCGGAGAGACCCACCACGTGTGCATGCAAAAATAATGTAAACACATCCACAGTGCCTCCCCCAGCTGGAGTGTGTGTGTTTGATGATGGGGATAATAAAAAGAAATAATACCATATCATGGTTGACTTTGTCTCTGTTCGATATTGAGGAGGTAACGCGCAAATGATGTCTGCGCGAGTACAGAAGCACGCCCCGACGCTCCGTGTATTGAAGACGGCCCCACCCGAGTTGGTCCGAACCATTGTGCGCGGTGCGGACCCTGACCTTGTAGGCTGTCTGTGCGAGATCGGGTACAACCTGTTAAAAGGCAACGTACCACTGACTCCGGCTCAGCAGACCAAGTTGGCCAAGCATAAGACAGGTCTCCGAACCCTAGTCCAGAAGCGAGTCTCTCAAACACAAAAGAAAAAGGAGTTACAGAAAGACGGCTTTCTCGGGGCCATCTTAGCACCGTTGGCCGCTTCCTTGTTGGGTCCAGTATTGGGTGGACTCTTCGGCCGACAATGAACCACACGAAAAAAATGGTCCTCGTCGAACTACGGTTCCTTCAATCGCCCTACCCTGTTCCACCTACGGTGAAGACCATAAACACCCTCGATGAAGAGATGCAACAGATCTTACAAAGACCGGGATTAAGCGACAGTGAGAAAGTACAACGGTACAATGAGACGCTTCAACGGTACATGACGTTCATGGACCAATACAAAACCCTCTCTACCCCAGCCCCACCACCACCACCACCACCACCACTACGCGACACACTGCCGACCTCAGCACCGCTCCAACAGCCGCCATTGCCAGAGGTACCACCCACAGCCCCACAGTGGGTCAAAGACGAAGTCCTGAAGAGTGTACCTGCATCGGTCAACAAACAAGCTGGCCTGGTATTACAACGGATGAAACAGAATCCTAACATGACTTGGAATGATAAAGACGAACTCCTGGTACAGAATCAGGTGGTTTCCGGTACCCACATGACGAATTTATTGAATGACCTGATGCGTCAACGCAGGTCGCACAAGGATCCGCGAGGATGGAAGGTCATCGCTCAAGGCTTGAAAGACATGCATGTACCACAGGAATTGGTGGGGAACCCCCAGCGCTGGGCCTGGATGCAGCCGACCCAGCAATCGCCGAGTGGCCCACTACCTTCTTGGGAAGCCGAGTGGGAACCGGAGTCACCCCCCAAAGCAACACCTTGGCCAAGTACGTGACCCAGTTACCGCAACCGTTGCATTTACCTGGACGATGGGAATGTGGCCTCGTGGATATCCAATACCCTTACTCGTGGTACAACGTGCGAGCCAATGCAGTGTGGTACGAGGTGACCTACGAAGGAAAAGACACACGACTCACCCTCCCCGAAGGCCAATACGACACTCCCAAGGAATTCATGCAGGGGATGACAAGATTGTTGCATTATAAGGCTCCTCGGGAGGTGACGAATGTTTCAAAACCCATCAAAACCTTTCCCTTCAAGAATCATGTGGACTTCGATTACAACGCACACAACGACAAGGCACAGATCCTCCTCACCGCCAACGTGAGTGTTGTACTCAGTCTTATCCTACAGCAAATGCTGGGTCTCACTCACTCGACCTACACGGTTCCATCCGAGGACCATGGCCAGACCCCGATGGATATGAAGTCGGGTATGTACGGACTACGTCTACTCGGACGTGGTCGACAACCACATCGTGGGCGATATCAACACACCTCTGTTACGGGTGGTCTCCATTAAAAAGACGTATGGAGATCAAGTCACCCACAGTTTCACCCACATGCTCTACCTACCCGTACGACAAACCCACATCAACACTATCACGGTGGATATAAAAGATGACACGGGACGACCGGTGGCATTCGAACGCGAGAAAGTGGTGCTGACACTTCATTTTCGACAAGCACGTGCTCCCCACTTTGTATAATGAAGGTGCCTTACGAGTGCGATGCACGCAGCTATATGGACTATTATGCCCAACAGGCCGGTATTTGCAGGTGCGCGCGCATGCAAAGAGGATATGGGCTGGGGAACATACTCGGGAGCATCGTCAAAACGTTCCTGCCCTTGGTGACGCGTGGGGTGAAAGCAATCGGCAAGCAAACGGTACGCAGTGGACTGCAAGTCGCCGGTGATGTCCTAAAAGGGGGCGGGGGGTGGGGTACGGCACCCAAAGAAGCCTTGAAACGGCGGGCCAAAGAAGCAAGAGGCGTCTTGGTAGCCAAAGCACAACGCTCCGTAGGGAATAAAAGACCTGCACCACCGAGACCACGCACCAATCGACGACCGACCCAGCGACGACGCACATCGAAGACCCAGGATATCTTTTCTTAAAACATGTCCTTAATCCAGGCAGAGTCCTGCCCCTCCACCAACAGCGAATTTGATTTGTGGACCGTCCCGCCCACACAGACCAGTGCCGAACAAGGATTATGGGTGGAGCATCTCCCGCTCTCCAGCGTCAACGAAACAGGGCACATCGAGTTCACCATCAGTAATGCGGATACGGCCTATGTGGATTTAGCCCATACATACTTGTATGTGAAAGCCAAGGTCGTCAATGGGGATGGCTCCAGAATCGTCGACCAAGCAACGGTGGGCCCGACGAATCTCTGGCTGCACTCTATGTTTCAACAGGTGGATATATTTCTCAGCGACAAACGCATCAGTGACTCGACCAACACGTACCCCTATCGAGCCTACATCGAGACGCTGTAATTGTCGCATGGACTAAACAATCTCAGCGGACAGCCGCTTTATTCTACCAGGACACAGTCGGGCACATAGGCGCAGAGAACGACAATGCGGGATTTAACAAACGGAAAGCTTTCACCGCGAACGGCGTCTCGGTGGATCTCATGGGTCGACTGCACGCAGACATTTTCATGCAAGACCGGTACCTCTTGAACAAGATCCCCATAAAAATCCGACTGATACGGGCACCTCCGACCTTCGCCTTGATGGCCACTAACGTAGAGGAGCATGCAGCTGACTATAAGATTGTCATCCAAGACGCAATCCTGTATGTCCGAAAAGTGAAACCGAATCCAGCCGTTCAATTGGGACACCTCAAAGCATTGGAAACAAAACCAGCCCAGTACCCTATCCGACGTGTGCAACACAAAGTGTTCTCTATGTCTGCTGGAATTATGAGCGCCAACAAAGAAAACCTGTTCCTGGGGGAACTACCCAAGCGATTGATCCTGGCCTGTGTGGAAAATACCAGTTTCAACGGAGCCTACCCAGAGAACCCGTTTGACTTTAAACATTTCGGCATCAATTTTGTGACCCTGCATGTGGATGGACAACAGGTCCCAGCCACGGCCTTAACACCGAACTTTGGGCGCGCGAATTTCATTCGAGCCTATCAGAGCCTGTTCACAGCCACCGGTCAAATCAACCAGGACGAAGGGAATATGATCAGTCGGGAGGACTACGCGAACGGGTACACGTTGTTCTGTTCCGATCTGACCCCCACCTTAGAGAACGACCACCAGCTGGCCCTCGCCAAGCAAGGCAATTTACGGTTGGAAATCCACTTTGCACGAGCCCTCCGGAGCACCGTCAATGTGATCTGCTACGCCGAGTTTGAAAACATCATTCAAGTGGACAAGGCGCGCAACGTCCTGTGTGACTTTGCCACCTAACATGGATATAGACCAGATAACCACCGTGCTGGAGAATGACACAGGGACACGTATGGTCTTTCAAGGGGTGTTCGCCCGAGATGTGTTCCCATTAGACCGTATGTATCCTGCTGCTTACGTTCTCAACACGGACCTGATGGATCGGCCCGGTGAACATTGGGTGGGCGTGTACTTGACAGAACAGCAGGGCGAATACTTTGACCCGTACGGCCTGCCACTCCTCCATCCCGATTTAACAGACTTCATGGATCAATGCACAGAGACGTGGTGTTGGAACAGTCAAACGTTGCAAAGCCTGACCAGTAGCGTGTGCGGAAAATATTGCTTGTTTTACCTGTACCATCGATGCCGGGGAAGAACAGATTCGTACAGATGTTTGACGAGTACCCCAAGGCCGAGGACCGAGATGTACTCGTATATGACTGGGCCGCCCATCATTTCAATGTACAAGCCCCGTTCTGGGCTTACGTTCTTTCAATGTACAAGCCCCCTGTTCTGGGCTTAAGTTCTTTAACGAAAAGCCCCCTGTTCTGGGCTTCTGTTTTCACGTGGTTGTTCTCACGCTGTTGTTGTTACTGAATAAAAAAAAAAGAGATCTCACCAAAAAACCCCTGTCTTGTGTGTTTTCTATATGAGCATAATGCATGAAGTCTATAACAGACATGTGGGGATTCGGTCAAACTGACCTTGAACACCGTGGAGAAAGTAGCCAATCAGTGGCCTAGGATGGGGCCAAATGCAACCCATCGATGTCCAGAAAACAATGCAAGAGCACTGCAGTCAAATAAAGAGCCAATGAAATCAGCCCACAGACCAAGCACATGTTTTGGTCTAGGTTAAGAGCGGGCACTCCAGCATTTGACGAGGAGTTACAAGTGACAAGAGCCACATGTGGAGTGAAGTGAGGATCGAGGAGTATACCGGGAAGACATGACCGAATCCCCACATGTCACCACGAAGACGACGACCTATAGATTAAGTTTATTACTATAAGTTCCATGGTTTCATGTATTTTTTCGTGCCAGTACGGTTCTGGGGAAAACTGAGGGTTCCCCACTGGTCATTTGACATGGGCATAGTACTGGCGATATTGTCGGGGACCCTGTGCATTCCATGGGTGCTTCGGAAGGGCGGATAAAGGCTATCTATTGGCCCGGTGAGGGCCGAACCTTGCCGGAAGGGAGACCTTTGACCTTTTGACCTGGATGAGACCTTTGACCTTTTGACCCGAAATTCACCCGCGCACTTCCGGATAACCCGTGCAGGCGTGCGGCAGGAAAACCCGCGCACGCTACGGCCGGGGCGGGCCGGGCCGGGCCGGGAAAACCCGGATGTTGAAGAGGTCCCGGATGTTCTCTCCATTGGTGCTGTTTTTGGGGTCTTCAGTGTACAGCCAAAATTAAAGAACATATGTGAAAGAAAGTTGATGGTTGGTAAGTCTTACATATGGCCATGCTGTAGTTTGAATTGTTACGTAACAAGGAAGGTAGTTATCTTCCCTCTAATAATTTTCAAAATATGTCATTTTAGAAAGAAATGAGATACGGCATTGATTCTTGTAACATTAATGAACACCTTAATGACCAAAAAGTATGTGACCTTCAATTTGACCTTTGACCTCCAGGAGCGTCTCTTTATGAGTGCAAAGTTTGGTGGTCAAATCTTGAATGGCTAATGCGATCAGTCTGAAAATAAGGACACGTGACCTACATGATACCGCAAGATCAGCACTTGTATCAGAACCCGGCCTTGATCTTGGCCTTTGAAGTGATAAGCATCCAAATATCGAAAATACGGCTTTCATTTACTGAAAAAGTAACACACTGACAGCCAAGAAACAATGACACAATAGTGAACATAATATTGACTTTCTTTTGGCGCCACTTATAAAACGATCCGATGTGACCTTGACCTTGAAGATCACCTGATACCAAAAGTGATTTACCTGATTTCTCTGAAAAGTATAAGGACTAGGAATCTGTAATTCAACACAGATGTTCCCCATCACCCGGGAATGAAGTCATAAAAATTTTGACCTGATCTTGACCTTGGTTCCAGAGTAATGGCCCTTTACATTTTCACACGTGAAGGGCTGTGATGAGAAAACTATTCCTCACCCGGACTTGAAATTTGCATATAAATATAGGTCATTACATAACGTCACAGAAAAGAACTAGAACAGGAAAAAAGGTACCAGAAAGTATGGGAGATATTTGGCGAAATTCGAAATTTTCGCTCTTTTGATGCTATGGCGAAACTACAACTTCAATCCGCACCACATTCACAGGACATTGAATATATATGTCTGTCGGTGTGCAAAATTTCGAAGCAGTAAAATTAATACTTTTTGAAATATGGAAGTAATAGTGTTTCTCACTTTTTACACACGCTATAAGGCTGTTTTCGTGTATCGAACTTTTCTATATGTTATTCTACTCCTTCTGACAAGTCAGTCAACATGGCCGAGTGGTTTGGACGTCTGATTCCCAACCGCAAGGTCCGTGGTTCGATTCCTACCTTAGTCAGTAATTCATTTCTTCTTTGTTTTCTATAGTTGAACGATCGCATTTCTGCTTTTTTTCTATAGTTGAACGATCGCGCATTTCGATCAGATCATGGTCAGTAACTTTGTCAAGAATATAGCTTTGATAGGTTTAGAGATATTAAAAAAACTATTTTCCCGAACTATTAAGGCGTTAAATGGTCACATGTTGATTTCATCTATTCAATGGGCGTTGTCAATTTCGCTATAGCTATTCGGCTGTAGCATTCGAGGCATACGGTGTTCGCAATTAAATAAATGTTGCGTTACATGACGGGGCTGGCTCATTTTTGGAAACCTTTTATCTCTTGAAACACAACAAGTACGGACTTCCAATTTGTTGGCTGTTACTTCCAATGATAACTTCTTTCATTGACAATGATCCCGTACCGAGGATAGTAATTGTGGAAAACTTGAAAACTTACGAGAAAGCCGTTAGTTTGAAATAATACAGCGTAGACAGGGGTTCCGCGATACTGGTATTCGAAAACAAACAAGAGGAATAACTAAAGGCGGAAGTACTCGCGCCTGTTGTTTAATTACGCGCGACTGTTCTTCTGACGGCGTGCGTAAGAATATAGCTGTTTTCCAAGCAAGCTCGACAGGGATAGGACAAAAATGCCTAAAACCAGGGAATATTTGCTGTCGCCGTTTATGTGGAATGTTCCGAGATGAAATCCGAATGGATTGGACAAAGAAGGTAAAGATTTGTTTTCTAATTTAAGAACGACACCCAGTCGACTAAAATTGCGCGCCAGAATACGTGAGTGAACCGGCTGACGACTGAATCTCGTGGCTGTTTCACGCGATTTGTAATTACTAGGCTGATGTTTCTGGTACAGGTCATCGATTTTGATTGAGGGAATATATATAAGTGTTTATTTGTGAAATTTCTAGATTATAACATTGTTTTGAGGATTTAACAAAAAAACATTCTCCCCACTTCGTGCATGCTATTTGCCTATCACCCGTCAGGTTAAACGCTATTAAGTAGCAATTGACTTCATCCATCTAATTGTATAACGCCAGATCAGTTTCAAAGAGGTATTATTTGGTTCTCCATTGACAAGGCGTGAAGACCTGTATGTAACCCGACACACCAGTTAAAGCTTTCAGGAGTTTCGACTGTATCAACCGAGTCCCCCCGCGATTGTAATTAAATGAACGTCGTTTTAAGTGATGAAAGGAGCTGCGAACCCTGATGAGCCCTCTGTAAGCCCATGATGCATTATGTATATTTGTTAATTAAACGAAGGGTGTTCAATTATCATTATATCGACATCGCCTATGCAACATGACATGAACTTAATTTCCAACGAAAGGATACCTTTGGAGAACCGCCGTGGAAAGACCGTGTCATTGTACAAACAATGTCTAGTTTTCAGTTGTAATTCTTCCAGTGGCACGTCCTGTATATTTTCGCATAGGTATGGAGATGCTGCATATTCATCAATGCATTCTCTGAGTATATTTTTAACGGAATCTGTATATGCATTATCAAAAAGTAGACTAGACTTAAATTTCCAATGTTCCGCATCCTTTTGTGTTAAATTTTCCGATATCTTCAGAACTATTATTGAATGGTCCGTTCTATATCCTGGCAGTACATCTGTATCAATAATTAAATTCGCAAGATCGTTTGAAACTAAAAAAAAAATCTAATCTGGCTTGCTTCCGTTGATTTTTTCCCCTCCACTTGAAACGTCGTGTATTTTCGTGTTGAATTCTCCATATGTCTTTCAGGTCTGGAGATTCTTTAATTTCTAATATCTCTCGTCTTGCGTTTGGGTTATTAATATTTTTGTAATTGTCACAATCTAATTTTGGATTTAAAATCATGTTTCAATTTCCCCCCAAAATAACTGCCCATTGTTAATATATTAGTCTAGCATCCAAAACCCGAAGATTTTGTCTGCAACCCCTGTGAGTAAGGGTTTGACGTGCCTGAGTGAAAGATGTACTCATATTCGTCTTGAAAAGCCATGTTTGCCATGTAGTCTCATGGTCAGATCTGATATATACATATATAAAGGAGTACCCTTGGTCAAAAAGTAAAGATTAAGGTAGGGTTATGCAAACAACAATAACTTCCTTAATGAGTACTTGGATGCTTGTTATGAGGCATATATACTAATCACCATTTATCACTATATGTATTGATATCAAAATGTTCGATTTAATGGTGATGGGGTGATGTCACTAATGTGTCGTTTCCAAATATTGGTAGAATATCGAATATCCCCACTTTTTTAACTTTCAAAGTTTTCTATAGGCAAAACCACTACACTAAATTGGGTTAAACTACCTGTTATATCGAACCTTGTCATAGTGATGCATTTCTGAACCTCGGTGTACTCTAGCTTGAAGATTTTCAGACGAAATGGAGGCTAAATCTATGCTGAGGTGAATCTTGAAAATCTCTAAATCTGTTTGGGCTAATGGGTATCCGAATCATCATATAATCTGAACAGTTACTCCTAAGGCCTAAACGTACTGCGAAAATACAAATGTGCTACATAGTAAGGTATTTTGGAATACGTTTTATGTCTTGATTTTTCAATCAGGGACCATCTCAAGATTCAGCAATTGTTATTCTCTTTTCATATCATATATTTTCTTTATAGGTAAAAGTTTGAGTAACGAGGTTGATATTATCTACAGGTTAAAGGAAAGCTGTGTATGATATCCTTCACTCTTAAAACGTATTTTCCGAAGGACGGATTTTTGTATAACGTTTCGTTTTACTCATTTTTTATGTTGATTGTTTCGTTTTACTCTTTTTTATGTTGATACCATACACATTATTTAAGTGAAATATAGGAATATAGATCTTGAACCAATAGTCGATGCTTTCCTAGCTCAATCCATTACAAGCGTCTGGTCCGTCATTCATAATTCAGCCGTCGTCCATTAAAGAATATCCGCGTCCATAATCCAAAGACCTATTCCATATTCCATATAACAGTATTAGCACCAAATTCAAAAAGACAATCATAGTATACATAAACATAGGCTTGCTTCCTGCAAGAGAGAAACGGTCAACAGTTTTCAATGATGCCGGCAAGACATCATGATGTTCCAAAAATATCAAATTCGTATCGCTGATCAGTATTCATAATCCATAATATTCGTTGTAAAGTCGTCATCTAGAGAATGATGTATTTCGGTCACGCTTTGATTGTGACTGCTCATACGAGTACCGTGAGGATCTTGAAGTACATGAGTTCATACGGCCCCTAGCCCCGGGTTAAGCGGAATTAGACACAAGTTACGAAACGTAACGCCATAGATCTTGCACGCTACGCTCGTATTTTGCTATCAGCATGCGATATGTATCGCCAAATTTGAGAAACTTTGAGTGGAGGCGCTTGGTGGAATAGCCCTGTTTTATAAGTTTCTGCAACAATGTTTTGTGACGTTGATTAAAATCGTCACATTTAACACAGGATCTAGCAAATGCTACTAGGCGTGATATGTATACGCCATATGCAGGTCCCACTGGAATATTACTGTCCAGAAAGGGATAGTTTACGATGTCGAAATTGTAATCATCTCTTTTGTCATACAGTCGACGAGAGAGAAGGCCCGCTTCATTTTTATAGAGATATGGGTCTACATACGATGTGCCTGTAGGGTTATCTGTAGTTTCCTTCAAATCCAGTGAAGGTGGATATATATCCTTTACTGCGTCATTTATATAGCGATTATCCACAGCGAGAAAATCGTCTATATAGCGTTTGGGGAAACAGAAGGAACGGGCATTGAATGGATCGGTTTTTGAAAGCGCCTGCATATAGTCATATTCATAAGAGAACAGATATATGTCAGCCAATAGGGGTGCACAATTAGTACCCATTGGAATACGTATATGCTGTTGATATATTGTGTTGCCAAATTTCACATAGATATTTTTAATGAGAAATTCAAGCAACTCTATAAACAAAGAAACTCTATAAACAATGATATCTTTTGTATGTAGTAGAGCTAAAGATATGTTTACACTCAATTCTTCAACCAGCACCTGATACTAGTAATATTTAGATATGAATATTATATTATTTGGGGCTTTGTCTGCTGGGACTATGACGAATTTACTCTGGAGATTTGCTAGAACTTCTTGCGAATTGGGGCTTCTCAGTACTTGTTTTGCTTGGGGAAGTGTACTTCTGTCAATATGGCGGATTGTTTCAACGATCATGCTCTTAGTGAGGTCCAGCGAATCATCGAGTACTGTAGGTTCAACTTTTTCTTGCTTAGACCAATCAATAACGTACTGTTCCAAAGCAGACAGGACTATCTTCTGGTCGGCTTTCAGATTGATATTTCTCGGCTCTCTATATTTAGGTCCCTTCATCAGGAGTAATCTTAGGTCCTTATCACTTACCACATCAAGGTCACCAGTCACAACATGTTTGCATGGTGTATAGGTAATGCCTACCCTACTTCGTAGGTCCTGTGACGTTTAGTCACACTGCTCATGTGTAACATTGTTAAGTCAATTTGTGAACATTTTGTGGGAACAGTTTTGAGCGGACATTGTGGATCTAAAGCAAATGGAAGATACGTTTCTGGCAAAATGGGAGAATATATGGATTTCTTGACTGGCGTGTTAACACAGCATGCGTACCGAGGAACAATCAAATCCAACAATGTGATCGAAAGCATTTTTTAAATACGAAAAAAATCCATCGTCATATTTTCCGGCCTACCCTGTACTTGCATTCATAAATGCTAGGACGCCTAAATACCATACATGATATCATACTTTGGAGGATGCAGCAACGTTACCAGTACGCCAGCAACAGTATAATTTGTCCATGGATAAGCACAAAAAGAAGAATTACACAATTGCAATTACAATATCTAAAGCAGAACAAATTAATTGTGGTGTCCCTCAAGGTTCCATCCTGGGACCATTACTATTCTTCATTTATATCAATGATGTAATACTAGTCTCAGATATTTTGAAAATCATTCTATTCGCTGATGACACAAGTGTAACGCTGTCCAATGCTAATCCACAAGTCCTCTTTGACATAATGTCACAAGAACTAACTTTATTACATAACTGGTTCTCGTGTAATAAATTGTCATTAAACATCAAAAAGACAAAATTCATGTTGATCCCACCCAACTGTAAAAGAAACGTACCATTCACGCCGGAGTTGCATGTAATTGGGCATGGCATTGAAAGAGTTGATTGTTTTAAGTTTCTCGGTGTATACTTGAATGAAAAATTAAATTGGAAAAATCATATCAACGAACTCTGTAAGAAAATATCGAGAAACATTGGCATGATTAATTCCGTCAAGCAATGCCTAAACAAAAGAACCCTTTATATCTTGTACTACTCACTCATTTATCCCTATCTATCTTATTGTAATGTCATTTGGGGCAACATTTATGTTAGCCACTTAAAACCTCTAATTCTCCTGCAAAAAAGAGCAATTCGAATTATTTCCCTTTCGAATAAATTCGAACACTCAAGTCCTTTATTTGCCAGCCTCAAAATATTACCGGTCTTCGAACTTAATCGTTATGCTATGTTGCAATTCTGTCAGAAATTCATCCATCATTGCTCATTGTTGCCCAAACCATTCCATAAGTACTTCACCAAATTATCTGACATACACAATTATCCTACTAGGGGTTCCTCATATAAATTATATAGGCCCTTCTTCCGAACTGATCTTTCATTTCACACACCTAAAATCAAAGCCCCTAGAGAATGGAACAAGTTACCCTCCGACTTACAAAAATGTACATCCATATCATTATTCAAAACACTTGCGAAACAACATCTACAAACAGATAACACTACACCCATATACACTCTTAATTAAACACATACAGTATATACCAATGGTTGTATTTTATTCACCACACTCTCTGATAATTACTCTTCATTACTCAACATCTCACAAACATAAACTGACGTCTTTTGTAAATGTATATGCCTTTTGTATTATGCTGGGATACCACAAGCCCCCTGGGGTTTTCTCCCGCCGATCACCATATCCTTCTTCTTTATCGACATCTGTGTATATATCATTACATCATGTGTTAATTTGTTATCAATTTCTCGGTTGGTGAATAAAAAAATTCAATTCAATTCAAAAACAGTATTAGTAGTCCAGCGGATAGGTGAAAGTATTGTGCATTTTATGATAAAAGCATGAAACGCTGCACAGATATACTATATGGTACGGGAATCATTTTAAAGATTGGAGTCATTCTGGATTAGCCCCATGTCGACCGTGGCGGCCATTTTCCAAGATGGCCGCCATGGAAATTCTTGGTCATGTGGAAAATCGCTCAAAACATGATTTTATTGGTTTTTATTGCTTCCTATCCCCACTAAATCAACCCCAGGGGTTATAGTTATGACCTATAAATTGATCTCGGATAAACCCCTAATGAAATTTTAAAATCTGCCAGGCCTTGGGGGCCCCCCGCCGCCCCTACCAAACTTTCTGCGCTATCTCCTGAACGACTTGAAACTTCGTGACTTTATAGCTTATCATATTGGGGTCATTTTGAGCCTATTTGCATAACGCCTTGAGCAGAGGATCATGGGTAAATTCAAGATGGCGGCCACGCGGGGTACCAGAAAAGCGATTTTTTCGTCATATGTCTTCAAAATTTCTGCTTTTCCGCGATGGACAGTGGGTAAAAACTATTTTATTTCACATTACATTAATATTTACCAGTTTATCATGCAGTTTTTGTGGAAAAAATTAAATAAATGAAAAATTCGGAAAATCTGACCGAAAGATCGACCAAAAATGCCGTTACTGTGACGTCATCAAAGCGGCCATCTTGGATTTTTTTTTACATTTTCTGGTAGAGCTTGGCCCAAGGGTATAGTGTGGTAAGTTTCAGCTCCCCAGCTCAAGGGGTAAGAAAAATAATTAGGGGGGCCATTTCGGCCCCTCAGTGGCCCCTCCAGGCCTGGACAGGTACACCAGGCCATATAGGGTTAATAGGGGTCATTGTAACGCTATCTACCCTGTCGGTGGGAGGGTCATAATGCACCCCTGCCTAGCTTCTCCACATTATCTACGGAACAAGGAAAACGAGAGAGCTGAAACTGCAGGACTTTTCCGCGAACCTATTTGGAGTCATTTTCAGACTATTTGCATAATCCTGGGTGATATGGATCTTGAATGATCCAAGATGGCGGCCACTAAGAGCAAATAGAGAGTAACATTTTCTGTCTTTCTGTCCACTTTTTCACATTTT
This sequence comes from Hanleya hanleyi, assembly GCA_036873755.1. Classification (NCBI taxonomy): domain Eukaryota; kingdom Metazoa; phylum Mollusca; class Polyplacophora; order Lepidopleurida; family Hanleyidae; genus Hanleya; species Hanleya hanleyi. The sequence goes on from JAVTVY010011925.1 coordinate 40,425, forward strand.
TCTTGCATTAAACGATCTAAAAATATTTTATTGCAGTAAAATAAATTTTTCTGTTTTATTAATATTTTTTGGAAGGAAAATTGAAAATAAATAAAATAAATCCAAAAATCGAAGTCGAAATATAGACGGAAAATAGCTTTCAGGAAGATGACGTCACTGTGACGCCATTCAAGCGAACAGTTTTGACATTGTTTTATATTTGACTCAAACATTTGTGTGATGAATTTCAGTCCATTATAGCTCGGGTGTAATGAAAATAAAATGGGGTGCTACCTTGTGAGAAATGTCTGTCTATAGTAAGTACTTTTTTTAATGTTTGGAAAAAGCTCATCGCTCTCTTTTGTTAAATCTATCTAACCTTCGTCATGACACGCATTGCAGTATGCTATTATCTAACCAAAATATACTTAACAATTTTCGATATTGGTAATAAGCGGTCATCCACATTGACATATTTCGGCATCCAAACAATTATGGACATATTTCATATGACAGCTTTATAACAAAATCTGAATCAAGGAATACATAAGCAAGGAAATCAGTATCCCTGGCCATCCTACAGCCATATTTCTCGAGTATGATGTTCATATGTACACCATGTGGATCTTGAATTACATATTGGCAGCATCCAAACGACGCCCAGCCTCGGATTAAGCGAAATTAAACAAATTATGAAACGCCAAATATCTTGAAAACTTTCCTATTGATACTTATGTCTCATGAATATTTCTTATTTTTTGTTATTAATTCATACTGGTAAATGTACTTTTTCTTGGATACAACGAGAATCAGCTCCTCCGTGTACCGTACACATGATAATTTTATTTCATTGTCACAGAGCCTTATGTATTGTGGTGAAATTTAACCTAGAATGGGTTAAGTTACAAGCATCTGGTCCCCTTGTTCATAATTCAGTCGTCGTCCATTAAAGAATATCCGCGTCCATAATCCAAAGACCTGTTCCATATTCCATATAACAGTATTAGCACCAAATTCAAAAAGACAACCATAGTATACATAAACATAGGCTAGTTTCCTGCAAGAGAGAAGCGGTGAACAGTTTTCAATGATGCCGGCAAGGCATCATGATGTTCCAAAAATATCAAATCTGTATCGCTGATCATTATTCTTAATCCATATGAATATTCGATGTAAAGTGCTGATGGTAAATTTACCCCTGATAATACATATTATTAAAAAAATTAGGTATCAAATGTCTGCATATTCGTTGGGGCTTATTGCCAGACAGAGTGAATGTTTTCGCAGAATAAGAAGAGCAAATTCAGGATGGCAACGATGAGACAAGTTGAAATTTGAATTGAATATGGTACATTATTTGCTTTTACTTTCAAATGCGTATATTATTAATGCCTATATTCGTTTTAATCATTTTAATAATTGAGTTAATCGGAGTATAGTATTTATCTGTAGTGTTCCAATTTGTGAATGCATTATGTCAATGTCGGAGACATTTGAGGAGATCAAAGTAAACATTTGGTTTGTCCAAAAGAAGATCCACAGCAACATTCTTAGTCAGTTTGCTTGAGATGAACATGTAGCAATGAAAAATTCAAATGGACAGAAAGTTTCTTTGAAATAGGCCATTGTGTGCGTTAAAAGTCTGATGAAAGTGTTGTTTTCTGCATGACAAACTTTCATGATTTTTTTCGCTTTCATTGATGATGAAAATATATCAGTCCCTCAGATTACATGCATGTAAGTACACAAGTACCTCTTTCAGTATACAGCAGAATGAAAAGGGTTGACCATTCCATGCCATATCTACAACAGTCTCATCACGAACCCCAAATCCTGCCCACACCCACTCTTCTACCAATTGTATTTGCCCTAGGACTAGAGAACGGAAACGTTAGAGAGTATTTGGACAAAAATGTGTAATGGTGCAATATATATGCAGGAGTATATGAGTTTGCCTTGAACCCTGAGAACTACACGATTTGATGTTACACCCATGCCTCCCTCTCCTTTAAATATTTCGTTACCCCTGGGTTTAGAGGGCTGAAATTTACTACACTATATATCTGAGTCCAGATCTATCAGAAAATATAAAACAAAATTCAAGATGGCTGCCAAAATGACGTCACTGACGTCATCTTTCTGTAAATCAAATTTTCTACCTACTTTTTCGACTGAATTTTCTAAAAAAAATGTTTTTTACCCTTTTTCTTCCAAGAAAGTTATACATAAAATGGAGAATAATTAGTTACATTAAAATAAAATAATTCTATATGTTTTTAGGCAAGAAAACTGCGCAAATATTGACAGAAAAGACAAAAAACGTGACTTTCTGACGACACCTCATCTCCACCATCTTGGATTTCCCCTTGATCCTATGCATCCGGGATTACGCAAATAGTCTCAAAATGACCCCAATGAATTTACGGAACGGAAAAGTCAGAAAGTTTCAGCCCCATCGCCCGTTTTGTTCCAGCATTACAGTGAAATGTTTGACCGGGGAGTATAATGTCCCTCCCCTTAGGCTAGATAGGGTTAAATTCAACTCTATCGGTCATAAAATTCATCCAGATTGAATTATGAGTTCATTTTCCTGATCTTCAGGGTAAATTTAGGGGAAGTAGGTAGCATTAAAGTGTAAATGAGATAATAGTTGGGGTGATTTTACCGATAACCTCGTACCGGTGAATTATCACGGCGGCCATCTTGGAAAAATGGCCGCCCAGGCTGACACAGGACGAATCTGGGGTGCCTCCAATCTTTAAACTGTTACCCATGGCGTGTAGTATATGTGTACCAAGTTTCATGCTTTTATCACAAAATGCACAATTCGCTCATATTTCAGCACCTATTAGCTGGACTATAGGGTAACCGACATTTGTCGATCTTTCTTGTACGTTACTACTGTTCAGGCCTTACCTGAGAGCGTACCTGAGATACAACACATATCACGAATCGTTAGATTCTTGGTATGTGCTTTAGAATAGGCTCATGTCAGGTGACTCTGTCAGTATGTCGCTACCTCCTTCCACTTCCCTTATATGTGTTGTAATGTGTAATCCTGAAAATTCACCCTTGTAGACTCATTGTTATACACAGCAACTCCAGTCTTATCTTTTTTCGCGACAATTACCAGAAAGATTGGTCATTAGCATCGATGCTGTAGCATCACATGGCAGTTATTGGACGCTGGCAGTTATCAGACACTTAAAAACGACTCCTCCAAAGATTTATCAAAATTTCGACTATGTGAAATTATTATCAGACAATTTCGTTTTCTCGCACATTTGTCCATGACAGAACCGATAAACCATACTGATAAAACATGAAAAATGTTTGTTCCACCTTCACAGAATTATTTTTCATCCAGAGCTTCGCTAATTTCAAAGCATTAGGTTGAAACTGATAGCACAACTACATGTATGACGGTTCACCATTTATATTCACTGTGTCTGGTGCACGCGGAAGTAGAACGGAAGTTAGTTCCTTTGTCTCGTGGTGGAAGCCAAAATGACACTTCGGAGGGAATCATTGTACACGTTTGTATGCTGTACTTCAACTTTAACACAATAATTTTGCATGAAAGAGTGATAAAAGCATCGAAACTCTAGGAAAATAAGCATTGAACCCCAGTCCTGGGTTTCTACTTTAGACATCACTGCAGTCTTATACTATGAAAAATGAATGGTCCCTAAAATCAGAGAATCTCCTTGGGGTGCAGTCCACACCTGCCACGGTTTCGCGCAATTTCACAATAAGAAAGGTCGCCTGACATCATGGTAATTCTTCTTACCTTTTTACTAACTGATATCTATAGTATCACCCTGCTGGACCTCACCATTTCTCCAAACGAGGATAAAACATTTGCTTGTTGATCGCACCTACGCGCCCCTACAGAGTTAATCGTGTCCGGAATTGAATATCTGGCAGGCCAAAAATCCGCACTTTTTCGTGGAGCGAAAACGATGATTCCGTTATGGCGATAAAATGTTACAAAAACGAGTAGGTCGACCACCTGTTTTTTTTTTGTCGCCATTTTATATTGTCCTTCGGACGGGAAACACGTTGACATGCATAAAAGGACAATCATTTCGTACGTTTTCTCTGGGTTGTGGGTGGAATTTGACATCACTGCAGTCTTATACTATGAAAAATGAATGCTCCCTAAAATCAGAGAATCTCCTTGGGGTGCAGTCCACACTTGCCACGGTTTCGCGCAATTTCACAATAAGAAAGGTCGCCTGACATCATGGTAATTCTTCTTACCTTTTTACTAACTGATATCTATAGTATCACCCTGCTGGACCTCACCATTTCTCCAAACGAGGATAAAACATTTGCTTGTTGATCGCACCTACGCGCCCCTACAGAGTTAATCGTGCCCGGAATTGAATATCTGGCAGGCCAAAAATCCGCATTTTTTCGTGGAGCGAAAACGATGATTCCGTTATGGCGATAAAATGTTACAAAAACGAGTAGGTCGACCACCTGTTTTTTTTTGTCGCCATTTTATATTGTCCTTCGGACGGGAAACACGTTGACATGCATAAAAGGACAATCATTTCGTACGTTTTCTCTGGGTTGTGGGTAGAATTTGACACATTTCCATATATTTTATGGAGTTTTTCAGAAAAGTTGAAGGATTTAGGAGGATTGCTCGTCTTTCCTTTTCAATTTTAATAGCTCACAAGTCTCCTGAAATAATGGCATGAGTGTGTCCATTTAGAAATATATACATTTACATGGTTTTTGTTAAAGATTTTTGCTTCTATTTACGGCAAAAGACCCGAACCCATGCCTGTTTTTGGCCATAGATCATTTAGGTGTGGACTGCACCCTTGAAAGTCCGTGTTTTTTGCAGCTCACTGAAAACTCTCAACAGAATTTGAGAATTATGCATATTCTTAAATTTGTATCTGCCTTCTAATGCTACGTTCGAGAATCCACCGTATTCTCGGGTATCAATGTTAGATGCCGAGGAAAGCTTTCCTGTGGAATCATATGGTTATTTTTTAGCCAGACGTTGTCAATATTTCCCACCTCTTGCATATCGCTCCAATTTTTCACCACAGAAAGAATATTTGAGTATATAGACTTTCGCTAAAGATTACTTTTACGAAAATGAAGTGTCCAATAACTGTCAGGAAACCTGATCACGGGCAGCTTCGACCTCACCAACATTTCTTACGTCCATGTTGGATTTTCCGAAATCCCACTTATCATAAATTATGGTTCAATGCGTATAGTCTTTGATTTTCAATTATCTGTGTGCTCCCTGAAGAACCAGTAAACACATATCTGCAAAAAGTGTCCGATAACTGGTAGGCGATGCTATAAACTGATTAGACTGTACCAGCATATCTATCCACTGATAGTTCTCGAAGGACACTATATCGATAGACTATAACTGATACATAAGTGGACGGCAGTTATTTATTTTCTTTGACTGAACCCAGTGAAAGTAATAATCTTAGTTTGGTGAACACACTGGGTTGAACACCGTCAAATATAATCGGCTGTCAATAAACTATTATTAATAGCACACAATTATAAACATTATATGGTTGTATTTGTCTGAAAGCAAACAGTGTATAAATCCTACAAGGTAATAAGTCTCTGTGTTTGATAGAGGATTTCCTGACAAGTGATTGGCAATAAATCTTAAAAGATGGTAAGTCAGGGGAATACCATGATATTATATCTGAGTTTACTGAAATTGACGTGATGTGGGACATTTTCTTGTCTGACAACCCGGAAGATAAATTATTCGATCTATAGCTATAAATTCGTCCTGTAAATCATCTATTTACTTGCACAGTCGGTGAAGTTTGCGAGACGAAACTGCCATGCATGCCCTTGCTAAATATACTGCGTCTCGTGTTTAATACACCTGAATACATTTTGTGTGCGTGTGAAGTAACATGCGCCAAATGCAATGTTTTGGTCTGATAAATATTGATTTCACACGAACATGAGAAGAAATTATGCAACATCCTTACATATAATATAGTCGGTATACTTATGTGACGGAACTACACTTTCATAGAAAGGAGTGTACAATAAGTGTAAAATCCGCGAAATCATGTAAATGGGGCATCAAAAGAAGTTTATTTCATCAGTGCAGGGAAAGATCACAAGTTTATCTACCGATATGTTTAAATTGCAATAAAATTTTATAAAATTCAACGATATTGGTACCAAGATGAAACGGGGGCCCTCGGTGGCCGAGTGGTCTAAGGCGCTTCGCTGGTGACCGCTAGCCTCACACCGCTGAACCGGCACGGGTTCGAGCCCAGCTGGTCCATGTGTGAAAGTTTGTCAGTTACTTGCCGAAGGGCGGTGGTTCTCTCCGGGTACTCCGGCTTCCTCCACCAACCAAACTGACTGTCACCATATGAGTGAAACAAACTTGAGTGTGACATTAAACCAAATTCCCTCCTCCAAGATGAAACGTCCCGTCAAATGTAATAAACATTGAGCGTGACCTACCATATTCTACCTAATATATACTACATTTGACAGTATGGATGACGGTTAGATAAGGCCATATCCGCGAAATGTCCTTCATACGCTATAATGATGATATTATTCATAACAGAAGCCTCTCTTTTTCAAGTTGTTCTGTTATGCGATGTGTTATTTTGTTACATGAACCACGCGGTCATACTGAAGGATGAAGCCTGTCCACTGAATATCGGAGATGATGCCTGTGTTTTTCACGACATGATAATCACCAACCAAGGCGAGCGGTATGAATACGCGTATGACGAACGTTCGTGAAGTTAGAGAGCAGTTCACAGTTCACAGTTCACAATTCAGTCAGCGATTCAGTGGACCAGTCATTATTTGGAATATGACATTCTGACGTATACCTCTTAAATTAAGGCAGATAGGGTCTTCATATTTGGCAGTTATACAACACTCGTCAAGTCCTACATGCTGACCTAACTAGAGGTTCCGCTTTGACCCTTGGGTTGCCGCTCCTGCATGAAGCCTATGCTGGTTGTTTTTTTAAGCAAAATCATACGTCTCCCCCAACCTCCCACCTTGCCTTGAGTGGGCACATTATTCAAGGGAAAGTGCTATAAAATGAATTTAGCAATAAGTATCCTAAACAAAGCTGCGCATCTAAAAATACTAATTGCGAAGAGGCGATTTCCATTGTTGCAGTAGCCCAGTGAGGAGTCGGGATTTATATAGCAATGAGTGGATTGCCGACACCTACAGCGTCCAACCAATACATGTAATTGTGAAGCATCAATTATTTCAGAATTGATCACAATATAGGAAAGATGCAAAACATACAAGAGGCACACCTATAATATACATGCTGTACTGTATAGAAGTTTCATGCATCTGTCTTCAGTAGTTTCCAAGATATGGAGCGAACAGAAATTGGACACAGACAGACAAGCACATTTTGCATGAACCCACACAAGCACTAGCACACACCAAAACCTAATTAGATCACAAGGCCATTTAAATGAAGCTTCCATCCAAGTTTGGTGAAATTTCATCCAGTAGTTCTCCAAATATCTTGTAGACAAGAGTAGTCCTGTACATACATGTACTAAAGATAGACATCAGAAACAGATGGATGCATGCGCGCACACCAGAACCTAATCAGATGTGGAGGCCATTCCAATAAAGATTCCATTCAAGTCTGGTGAAGTTCCGTCCAGTAGTTCTCCAGATATCTTACAGACAATGCCTGTCTATACATGTAGAAGTAAATGGACAGGCGGACGGACAACAGACCCGGAAGAACGCATGCATGCATACCAAAGCCTAATCAGATGAGGACCCTATTGCAATGAAGCTTCCATCCAAGCTCGGCGAAATTCCGTCAGGTAGTTCTCCAGATATCTGGCTGACAAGGCCTGTATATACATGTACAAGTAGATGGACAGACAGACATGAATGAATGCTCGCGCACACACACGAAAACCTAATCAAATGAGGGGGCTATCCCAATGAACCTTCTATTCAAGTTTGGTGAAATTCCGTCCAGTAGTTCTCAAGATATCTTGCAGACAAGGCCTGTATAAACATGTACAATTAGATGGACGGACGGACGGACGGACGGACAATAGACACGGATGAATGCATACACACACCAAAACCTAATCAAATGAGGGGGCTATCCCACTGAACCTTCCATCCAAGTTTGGTAAAATTCACTCCAGTAGTTCTTCAGATATCTTGCAGACAGTGACTGTATATACATTTACATGTACAAGCAGATGGACGGACGGACGGACGGGCACCAGACACGAATGAACGCACGCACACACACCAAAGCCTAATCAAATGAAGGGGCCATCCCAATGAAGCTTCCATCCAAGTGTGGTGAAATTCGGTCCAGTAGTTCTCGAGATATCTTGCAGACAAGAAAAGGGGACGGACAGACAGACAGACGGATACCGAATACGGGTGAATGCACCCACACACTCCAAAACCTAATCAAATGAGGGGGCCATCCCAATGAAGCTTCGATCCAAGTTTGGTGAAATTCTGTCCTGCAGTTCTCAAGATATCTTGCAGATAAGGCCTGTATATACATGTACAAGTAGGTGGACGGACGGACGGACGGACACCAGACACGAATGATCCCACGCACACACACCAAAACCTAATCAAATGAGGGGGCCATCCCAATGAAGCTTCCATCTAAGTTTGGTGAAATTCCGTCCAGTAGTTCTCGAGATATCTTGCAGACAAGAAAAGGGGATGGATAGACAACGGGGACGGATGGACAGACAGACGGACACCGGACACGGATGAACGCACGCACACACACCAAAACCTAATCAAATGAGGGGGGCCATCCCAATGAAGCTTCCATCCAAGTTTGGTGAAATTTCGTCCAGTAGTTCTCGAGATACCCTGGCAAGAAGACAAGAAAAGGGGACGGACAGACAGCACAAACACGAGACATAATTAGTTTCCACTTCCGCCGCTAGGGGGCGGTGCTGTGAATAGCCGACTGATAGCCGACTGAATAGCCTACTGCCCTATATCTCCCGATCTATAGTGGATAGGGCCTCCATATTTGGCATTATTCTCTAAACTGTTTTATATAAAGAGATGTGACGTCAATTCCCTATTAAGCGTAAAACAGGGTCGACTGACGTTTCAAATGACCTTTTTGTTGTTGTTTTTTTTACTTCTTTTTGTATACATTTTAGCATGAATGTTTGTAATATATCTAAAATATAACACCTTCAATCAAATTGAATCTTACGTTTTCAAAGTCACCATATCTTTCGTAACATTACATTTAAATAATATAATAAGGTGTTATATTTCAGGCATATTAAAAAAAAATCATAAATCATAAAATATATTAGAAAAAGTCAAAAACAGACGAAAGTCCAGTTTCAAACTTCAGTCGATGCTGTTTTACGTTACTTTTGATTCTGGGCGTTAACAGTAAAAAAAAATGGGTATTTTGCCTGTACGAAACGCAGCTTTCTGTGCAGAATGAAAGAGAATAATTTTGGCTTCACTAAAGTAACACAGTTGATCGTGTATTACATTATACGCCATACCAGATTGTGTTCATTCAATACAAAATATTCGGCGATTTCACAGCCATAAACAGTTAAGATAATTGATGAGAGCTATACATTCATACCCATCTACATTTAGTTGGTGTTCTTTGTAGCTGTGTAAATAATCCTGTCATAAAGATGTAGTAAATTATTGAAAGGGTGTGCTTCACTGCACTCTCTGTGAAAATATTAATTTATATCGTCAATTCTTATACCATTATTATCGCCTTCAGTCCTCTTTTGGAGAGCATGATAAATATTTGAACACTACCAACAAATATTTAGTGTTTTATTACGGATATATTATCGCGGAGATTTGATCCTTTTCTAATTTCATTGCAATAATTTGCAGTTTGTTAGGTCAAAACATGATGATTATTTCGCCATAAAGTAACATTCTCAATTCACGTCATTATACAATACAGTGACGTTCCCTAAGAGGACAGAACTAGGATATCATCCACAATTGAGAATCAATCTGTAACATTTACGTGTTGACTGGCTCAGCATTAGTGTTACTTAGTAGTCATAACTCAGTGACGTCACAGGGGTAGCATCTTCACCTTTCGGCTAATTTTTTTTTTCAACATCAACAACGATAGTAGTATATAAAGAGTAAAACGAGTCTTTTGCGCCTCACTGCGCATGCGCGGAGTTAATTTTTGGGTTGCCATAGGGGGGGTTCGCATACGTGAGTTAATTTTTTTGAGATGTGAGTGGGTGGGTTCAAAATGGCGGACGTTGAAAGTCCGCCATTTTGAACCCACCCACTCACTTGGGTGCACTGATTGACCTGTGATGTGAGTGGGTGGGTTTAAAATGGCGGCTTAGGGGGTTGTGTGTGTAAAATAAGGGTCCGCCATTTTGAACCCACCCACTCACCGGGGTGATTGAGTGCTATGTGAGTGGGTGGGTTCAAAATGGTGGCCGGTTATTTTCTCTGGGACGTTGAAAGTCCGCCATTTTGAACCCACCCACTCACTCGGTTGCACTGATTTGACCTGGGAAGTGAGTGGGTGGGTTTAAAATGGTGGCTTTTGGTGTTGTGTGTGTAAAATAAGGGTCCGCCATTTTGAACCCACCCACTCACCGGGGTGATTGAGTGGGTGGGTTCAAAATGGTGGCCGGTTATTTTCTCTGGGACGTTGAAAGTCCGCCATTTTGAACCCACCCACTCACTCGGGTGCACTGATTTGACCTGGGATGTGAGTGGGTGGGTTTAAAATGGTGGCTGAGGGTGTTGTGTGTGTAAAATAAGGGTCTGCCATTTTGAACCCACCCACTCACGGGGAAAACGTATAAAAGCAGTCGATTTTTAGGGAAAGGGGTGTATTCAATTGCACTACTTTGTGGAGCACTCTGACTTACCTGACCTGACCAGCCAGCCTGCCTGTTTTCACCTCTAGTCTGCTTCACCTCTAGCCAGCCAGCCAGTCAGCCAGCCAGTCATCCAGTCAGCTTGCCTGTGTTGTATGGTTTGTGAACCTTTTACTTTTGCTTAGTGTTCATTTTTTTCCTTTTTTTAATAGTCAAATAGCTCCAAAAACGTCTATTTCCATTCTTGCGCATGCGCAGAATGCTGATAGTTCAACCCACACCAGTCCATCAGATGGCCCTTCATCTCACCTTCACATTGATACCTCACTCGGCTCGATCGGGCCACTAGGGGCTCTCCTAGCTCCAAAAAGGCTATTTTGCAGATAAATGTCAACATCGGGTGTACGAAGATTTTTTATTTTTTTTATTTTAGAGGTAGTGCGTCGAGTGAAGTATTAAATGGAAGCTGACGTGAAATGCTTCACATTGATACCTCACTCGACCCGATTGGACCACTAGGGGCTGCCCTAACTCCAAAAACGGCTATTTTGAAGATTGCGCATGCGCAGAATGCTTATAGTTCAACCTACACCAGTTCATCAGATGCTCCTTCACGTTACCTTCAATTTGATACCTCACTCGACCCGATTGGTCCATTAGGGACGCCTCTAACTCCAAAAAGGCTATTTTTCAAGATTCATATTTTTGATATCATCTTCGGGCATGCGCACAATTACCCTAATTCAAGCCCATACCCAGTCTATCAGATGCTCCTTCACGTCACCTTCAATTTAATACCTCACTCGACCCGATTGGTTCATTAGGGACGCCTCTAACCCCAAAAAAAGGCTATTTTCATAGCCTTTGGACTTCGCGCATGCGCAGAAAAATCAAAATAGCCTTTATTGGAGTTAGGGCAGCCCCTAGTGGTGCAATCGGGTCGAGTGAGGTATCATTGTGAAGCATTTCACGTCAGCTTCCATTAGATACCTCACTCGACCCACTACCTCTAAAATAAAAAATCTTCATACACCGGATGTTGATATTTATTTTCAAAATAATCTTTTTTTGAGGTTAGAGACGCCCCTAATGGTCCAATCGGGTCGAGTGAAGTATCATTGTGAAGCATTTCACGTCAGCTTCAATATGATACCTGACTCGACCCTCTACCTGAAAATAAAATTTTGTTGACTTGACGTATGAAGATTTTTGTTTTCAAAAAAAAAAAAAATTTTTTTTTGGGGAAAAAGGATGATGGGCATTCTGGTGTTAGTTGGTGTGCTTAGGAAAGAAGTTTTCTCTTCCGGTAAGATGGGTTGGCCCTGAAAAGGGCCGTTGATAGCGTGATACGACACACTTTAGGCGCGGAATATTCGCTTCACGCCTCCTACATGTTTTCTGCATATCGGACATTTTATTTTCAAATGGGTCTCGCCGGCATCAATGCATCGACACATCGCACCTTGACACGTCAGGGTTACCCAGCAATCCTTGCATAGGCAAAGATGTCCACAAGGTAACACGGCATACCAACTTTCCTCCTCCGCACAGATACTGCATCGTGTTTTTTTCTCTTCGACACGGCGTTCTTTCTTGAGTATGGTAATTTGCGCTTCCATTCCATTTAGGGTTGTTTCCATCCCATCCAGCCCTCTCTGCATGACCATAATCTGTTCATTGAGTTGGATTATCTCGACTTGGTGGCGACAGGGTTGTGGTGTTTCTACCGCTGAAATTGTGGGAGTTTCGACAATGGTAGGAGGTCCGGCTGTAGGGTGTTCAGTCTTTATACTTTCAGTGTAGACAGGCGGTGTCATCGTGGTTGTTGTGGGAGGTCTATTAGAATTTAGCCAGGGCAGCTCGTCTTGTTCTCCACTTTCCGTCACATCACTGTCGTTTTCTTCCATTCTGTGTATGTCTTGGTCCTGTTGTTCATTCAGTCTTCGCAGCCGGCTACTTTCTTCTGTTCTTACTTCTTCCCGCAATTGTTGTGCGAGTGCTTCGGTACTGTTGATTAACGTGGATTCATCTTCAAGTACTCGTTGAAAACTGGAGATGATCATCAATTGACTTCCATCTTCTTCTTCTTCATGGGCAACGATTTCTCTGAGTTCTTCTGTCTGAGCAATTCTCGGGTCTCGAGTCGGATGATGTGTAAACAGAGGGGCACGTCGTCTTCGAAAACTCATGATGGTGTATTGGTGAATACATATCAAAATTATAGGCTTTTTATAGTCTAGTGGGAGGTGAGTACAAAATGGCCGTGATACACAGTCCTCCATTTTTAACCCACCCACTCACCGGCGTCAGTGCGTGCAAGATATAGGCTGACCCACTGTATAGTGATTGGGTGGGTTCAAAATGACGGCCAATCCACAGACGCCATTTTGAACCCACCCACTCACCCGTGTCAGGCAGTGCAAGAATCCCACTGTGCTGTGTATGTACCCCTTGTCCCAAAGCATTAAATTTCTTATGATTTTTTCGATAAAACCCATTAGTGCATAATATTGCTGAAATAATGCCAACAGAAAACTCAGAGTCAATTTAAATATTTATTTGTATTGAGCAAATTACAAGAATTTCGAAGAGAAAAGAGCCGAAATAATGTCTGTCTGTCCTGGAAATCAGCTGTTCAGCAATAAATCGACATCTCCGTGACCTTCAAGGAGATTTTGACATTAGGTTTTACCCGCTTTTATCACAAATCATTATAAAGAAATTGTCACACCCGGTGAACTCCTGAAACCCACATCCTACCTGAGAGTTTGGTAAGATATTCCATTCATTCGTTACCGTTCCCGTGCAGTAGAATTTCATCCATCAGCTTTCACTGTTGTGGTGCCAAACACAAAAATTGACAAATTATACGGACTGCCACGATAAGCGTTCCGTACTGCACATGTCCGATAAAATCCCTCCAGTCGTTACAGAATGTTGATTCCACAAAACCTGTTCGGTGGCCTACATTATCGTTCAATCGCTGATCATAAAGGCTGCGTTCATTCTCACCAGAACTGTAGGCCCCTATACACTTCGAAATCTGTGAAAGAATATCAATTTTCACGTTTCCTGTCGGATATCACACAAATTGATGCGTCCGCTGGAACACAGCACACTCCCTCGATTTCAGTCTACGTGTGACATGCAGGCGATGCATGATGCAGATCACATTATTCATCTCAGCGGATACCGAAATGGAACAAAGTTCCGTTATACACTGCAACAGAGAATGTTATCCCGCTCAGAAAACACAAAATGGCTACTGAACACCAAAATTTCCCCGGATAATAAAGTCGTTCAAACCATAGCGCCATCTATACGCTTTGGTGCAAGGGAGACAACTCGGACTAGACCAATTCGAAGATCATGTCCGCTATATTTAGCCTGAATGGGTATAGGGGTGATCGGGTTTTTTTATGGCTTTTACTATGAGCTATGAGGTTGATCATGTAGAATACGATGGAAAAAAATTTGAAAGTACCGCGTAGGCTTGTATATAGATCCATATAGATCCATATAGACCCATATACACTCATATACTGGGATATTAGTATGTATCAATCCATACGGGGTGGACATGTTGGAGCACTAGTGGCCCGATGGGGTAGAGTGAGGTCTTATTTTAAAGCTCTCGAGGAAATAAATAAATAAATAAATAAATAAATAAAAAAATCAAAAAAATCGGCGAGTAGTAGACGAAGGGAAAATTGGAAAGTATTGACCATGCCCCAGAATACTTCATATGCATATCACGGCCTTAAGGCCTATGTAAGATGTAATCTACATCACAGTTTAGTAGTATAAAAAGCGCAATTCACCTTGTCCCTTCCAAAGAAATAAAATCGGCTCTATTTTACAGGAGTATATACGCAGGTGACGTGGGTTGTCACGTCACTTCCGGGTTTTCACTAAACACTACCTCCAAACATACAAGAGTTGCAATGTTCAACCGCCGGGGTGTTTTCCCGCCCCAGCGCCCCGCAGCGCGCGCGCGCGTCATCCCGCGTCATCCCCGGCAGTGCGCAATGTTGCGGTATCGCTATAGTCAGAGCTTGAGCACAAAAAAAGGGGGATTCTAGATGAACCTGGGAAAGATGGGCAGTTCCATGTGGACCAATCAGCGGTCGAGAAAAAGAGCCAATCAGCGGTCGAGAAAAAGAACCAATCAGCGATCGAACAATCAGCCAATCGAATTGGGGTATTCACGGTGTGCTTTCGCTGACGTCCGCGCCTACATCTGGGTTCTTGTACACCCGGGTAATGTTTTTCTGGACATGGATGGGTTACCTTTGGCTCCATTCTAGGCCACTGATTGGCTAATAGAACTTATAGTCATAATCTATACGTGTTGGACGAGTCTCTTCACTCACCGTATACACGTACCTCAATGAAATGCCTGCTCCAAACCTAGACCAAAAAACACGTACTTGGTCTGTAGGCTGATTTCATTGGCTCTCTATTTTTACTATAGTGCTCTTGCATTCTAACCTTGATGGGTTACCTAGCACTGATAGTCATAATCGATACGTGTTGGACGAGTCTCTTCACTCACCGTATACACGTACCTCAATGAAATGCCCGCTCCAAACCTAGACCAAAAACACGTACTTGGTCTGTGGGCTGATTTCATTGGCTCTCTATTTTTACTATAGTGCTCTTGCATTCTAAACTTGATGGGTTACATTTTGGTCCCATCCTACACCACTGATTTCAGTTTGACTGAATCTCCGCATTGGGCATTAATGCATCAGGAATAAAACACACAAGACAGGGTTTTTTGGTGAGATCTCATTTTTTTATTCATTGAACAACAACAACGTGAGAACAACCACGTGAAAACTCAAGCCCAGAACAAGGGGCTTGTCATTAACTGAAGCCCAGAACAAGGGGCTTGTCATTAACTGAAGCCCAGAACAAGGGGCTTGTCATTAACTGAAGCCCAGAACAGCGGGCGTATGTACATTGAAATAATTCAAGCCCAGAACGGGGCTTGTACATTGAAATGATGGGCGGCCCAGTCATAGACGAGTACATCGCGGTCCTCGGCCTGGGGGTACTCGTCAAACATCTGTACGATGGTAGATAAGGGTCTTCCCCGGCATCGATGGTACAGGTAAAACAAGCAATATTGTCCGCACACGCCACTGGTCAGGCTTTGCAACGTTTGACTGTTCCAACACCACGTCTCTGTGCCTTGATCCATGAAGTCTGTTAAATCGGGATGGAGGGGTGGCAGGCCGTACGGGTCAAAGTATTCGCCCTGCTGTTCTGTCAAGTACACGGCCACCCAGTGTTCACCGGGTCGATCCATCGGGTCCGTGTTGAGAACGTAAGCAGCAGGATACATACGGTCTAATGGAAACACATCTCGGGCGAACACCCTTGAAAGACCCTACGTGTCTCCTGGGTCATTCTCCAGCACGGTGGTTATCTGGTCTGTATCCATGTTAGGTGGAGAAGTCACACAGGACGTTGCGCGCCTTGTCCACTTGAATGATGTTGTCAAACTCGGCGTAGCAGATCACATTGACGGTGGTCCCGAGGGCTCGTGCAAAGTGGATTTCCAACCGTAAATTGCCTTGCTTGGCCAGGGCCAGCTGATGGTCGTTCTCTAAGGTGGGGGTCAGATCGAAACAGAACAACGTGTATCCGTTCGCGTAGTGCTCCCGACTGATCATATTCCCTTCGTCCTGGTTGATTTGACCGGTGGCTGTAAACAGGCTCTGATAGGCTCGAATGAAATTCCTCCGCCCAAAGTTCGGGGTTAAGGCCGTGGCTGGCACCTGTTGTCCATCCACATGCAGGGCCACAAAATTGATGCCGAAATGTTTAAAGTCAAACGGATTATCTGGGTAGGCTCCGCTGAAACTGGTATTTTCTACACAGGCCAGGATCAATCGCTTGGGTAGTTCCCCCAGGAACAGGTTTTCTTTGTTGGCGCCCATATTTCCAGCAGGCACAGAGAACACTTTGGTTTGCACACGTCGGATAGGGTACTGGGCTGGTTTTGTTTCCAAGGCTTTCATGTGTCCCAATTGAACGGCTGGATTCGGTTTCACTTTTCGGACATACAGGACTGCGTCTTGGATGACAATCTTATAGTCCGCTACATGCCCTCTACGTTAGTGGCCATCAAGGCGAAGGTGGGAGGCGCCCGTATCAGTCGGATTTTGATGGGGATCTTGTTCAACAGGTACCGGTCTTGCATGAACATGTCTGCATGCAGTCGACCCATCATATCCACCGAGGCACTGTTCGCAGTGAAAGCCTTCCGTTTGTCATATCCCCCATTGTCCGCCGTGTCCATGTGCTCGGCCGTGTCCCTGTAGAATAAAGCGGTTGTCAGCTGAGATTTTTTAGCCTCTCGGCCATACGACAACAGTGTCTCGATGTAGCCTCGATAGGGGTACGTGTTGGTGGAGTCACTGATGAGTTTGTCGCTGAGAAAAATAT